>JAOEHY010029787.1:0-37074 GCA_025447955.1 Psilopsiagon aurifrons | reverse complement strand
TAAATCAGGTCTCAGCTTGAATGACATATCTTTATAGAGATCTTCTCTGACAACATATTCTAAATAGACACCCCCATCTGTCATTCTTTATCACACCATCATTTAAAAAAAACCCTCAGCATTTATTTATCCCAATTATTGCATGAAGACAATTTTTATATATTTTCATATTAATTTTTATAAGAGATTTATCATACCACTGTAGAATATCCATAGAATATCCATGAAATGGTATCCTGACTGCTGCTTACAGGATAATAATTTTCTAAAGAAATTCCAGACTGGATCTCACATTTCCTGTCATCAATGAAAATAAAAACAAAGCCAAGAATTGTTGGTCATGTCTTCAAGCATGTGTTGCAGCATAAAACCCCTCACCTTGAAATCAACAGGATCCAACAATATTTAAAATATTCATTTAGTTACTGGAGAATTTTTTCTCTGTCCGAAATGTTTTCTCTATCCAAAGACCTGTAACAGAATTTCCTTTCCTTGTTTATACCTTGAATTAGACTGATGCTGATGTCAGGTACCTTAGTGTCCTCTTAGTACAGAGTGTCAGGAGCATGTGCCATGTTGTTCGCTTGTGAAGTCTGCAGACACAGTATTCCTAGGCAAACTGAACCATATTGTTCTTCCTTCTAACTGCTATTCTGATGTAGCACAGCTGATGAAGACCTGCTTGAAGTTCTTATGTCTTTCTGTCTCTTTTCTTTTTGCAATTGTTCCTCATCTGTTTTCGTCTGTATTTCAATAATCTTTTAATTCACTTACAAGACTGCAATACTGAAAACTGATTAAAATGTATGACAAGTAATAAAATCAGTCCAGCTTGTTTGAGAAGGTGTTAGTGTATGTGGACTGGCCTTGTGTGCTCATCATGGGGGCCAGTAACTTCACTTGTATGTCCCCACAAGAAAACGGGTGATCCCAAAGAGCTGTCCGCTGATCCTAGCTTGGACCTTTTTATGTTGTTTTAATACAAGTGGTAACTGTGTCCTTTGGCTTCCTGGCAGTACCTTTGAGTGTGATGATGGAATTTAGAATTTTCTTAAATTTCATTAGCCAGTTGTCTAAGGTAAGGAGAACATTAGAATTACTTACATGGTTTTCATAGTAACAGCTTCCCTACATTCTTACAGTATAGATATAGCCAGTCACCTTCATAACTGATTCTGACTATCTCAGGGGAGGGTACTTCGAAGACCCAAAAGAGACTTGTTGAGCTTTTGGTATAGCTGCCTTGGAGACGGAGCAAATCAAGCAGCTGTCCACCTTGCTTGGTCTCTCAAAGGATACTTCTGTTTGGGGGTTGCTGAAGGTCGAAGAACAACAAGTGCCAGTTGTGACCACAGTGGATGGACACTATCGCACCAACCAAGACTCCCTAATTATCATCCATAAGCTGATCCATCAACTGGAGAGCCAAGGAGTGATCAGCAGGACCTGCTCACCCTTTAATAGCCCCATACGGCTAGTGCGAAAGTCTACCAGAGAGTGGAGACTAACAGTAGACTATCGTGGCCTGAATGAAGTCACACCACCCTTGAGTTCTGCCGTACCAGACACGATAGAACTTCAGTATGAACTGTGAGTCAAAGGCAGCCAAGTGGTATGCCACAACTGATATTGACAGTGCATTTTTCTCAATTCCTTTGGCAGCAGAGTGCAGGCCACAGTTTGCTTTCACTTGGAGGGGTGTCTGCTACACTTGGGATTGCCTCCAGTTTTGGGGAATAAAATGGCAAGATGGATGTCATCAGATCCCCACAGATGTGATCAACAAGATTACAGCAATGTCTCCACCAATTAATATGAAAGAAACACAAGCTCACAACTTTTATTAGGTGTGGTGGGGTTTTTGAGAATGCACATCCCAAGTTACAATCTGATTGTAAACCCTCTCTATGAAGTGACCAGGAGAAAGAACGATTTCAAATGGAGCCCTGAGCAAAACAAGCCTTTGAACATAACAAAAATATGGAAATGACTGGAGGTCAGAAATGCGAATGTTTTACAAAAGAAAATGGTTTATTGCCATTTATTTGAGACAACAGACTCTTGTAGATTATCAGGAATTGCCTGGAAAAGAAAGAATAGCTGAGAAGGTATTGCAAAGTGAAGCTTCTAACTTGCAAGTCGTATTCTGAAGCTTTGAACTTAGAAGAGACATTTCTGCACAAATTCCAGTGGAATACTCAGAGTAACAGTTACATTGCATGGAAGGAGTACTGTGGTACCTGGCCATGAGATTTCCTTTGCTCAGAGACTAGAACTGTAACTTGTTGGAGATAAATGTAATCATTACTCAAATGGCAGGATTCCATCTGTAGTGCATTCCTTTCATTTTCAGTAGTCCACAGATGATTTTGTACTACTGAGTAATCTTCAGTGAATTCTATAATGTCACTTTCATAGCTGGAAGCATCTTGTCGGTATTCCTGCAGTTCATTCTTAAGTAACAATTTTTGTCTGTGGCGTTTTTTACTGCTGTTGATGACCTCTTGTATTCTCTGTTTGCACTGGTCAAGCTAGACTTCAAAAGATCAATGACTGCTTTTGCATTTCTGAGTTCAGTCATGAGTTTCTTTTCTGTGGAATCTTTATCTGCTTGAAGCTTCTCAAAGGCCATCTGCAACATCTGTTTACTGTAAGAACATTCCTGCAGGGTCATTTCAAGCTTCAGTTTTTCAGCTTCCAGGGTTTGCAGTAACTGACGGTGAGTTTCCAGTTCTGATTTTCCTGCAGTTTCTTTTTCTTTTATTTGTTGCATTTCACTCCGATTTCTTTCAAGCACTTGCTCTAGGGAACTCTTCTTTTCTAAGCTCGAATATGTCTGTCTTCAATCTTTCCTTTGTTTCTTTGAAATCAAAGCATTTCTTTTGCCAGAACTTCTGGCTTCCACTGAGCCTCTCTCTTTCACAGGTAGCTGCAGTCATCGTTTCTTCTTTCTGGTTCCTGATTTGAAACATGGTGCATCTGCAGTAAATGTTGCTTAACATTTTGGAGTTGATTCCTCTGTTTTTCAAGGATGTCTTTCAGGTTTTGGAGTTCTTTACATTTGCATAAGGAGTTCTTTGCTTCCTTAATCCATTCCTCATTACCATCTTGTAATTTAACCAACTGGATTTGTCTGCTTTTCTTTGCTTCAGCTAAATCAATCATTCGCGTAGTACATTTGGATATTTTTTCTTTTGAAGACTGTAGGGTAACAGTAAGAGGTTCCACTTTGTTCTTGAGGTCGAAGTTTTCCTTCAGAAGATGATGTACTGTTACTTGCAGATGCTCAGAATTTTTCAGGGACTTTTCAATTTTGCCATCCTATTCAGATGTGACTTTGATTTTGCTGAACTTCTGATTTCCTGACCTCAGTAACATTTGATTCAAAGTAGTCTCTTGTTCTTTTTCCGGTTTTAGTTGCTGTTTGTTAAGAAGCATCAGTAGCTCATCTTTGATCATCTTGGAAAAAGAATGAACCTGGATTCTGTCACCTTCTCTGTGATTTGTTTTAAATTCAAAATTCATTACTTATATTTTTGCTTTGAGATTTTACTTTTTCACTGTATTTTATGCCCATTAAAAGAATGTAAACTATTATCACAGGCCCTGTTTTGTTCACTGCTGGGCATTGGGGCAGGCACAAAATAACAAGTAAGCATCTGTCCTGGTTTCCCCAGGGACAGTTAATTTTCTTCCTAGTAGCTGGTGCAGTGCTGTGTTTTGGCTTTAGTCTAACACTGGTAACACACCGATGTTTTAGTTGTTGCTGATCAGCACTTATCTTGATCAAGGACTTTTCAGTCTCATGCTCTGCTAATGAGGAGGGACACAAGAATCCATGAGGTAGTAGAGACAGGACACCTAACCCAAACTAGCCAAAGGGGTATTCCGTACCATACTTCGTCATGCCCAGTGTATAAACTGTGGGGAGTCACCAGGAAGGGAGCGATTGGTGTTTGGGTTGTGCTGGGTATTTTTCAGTGGGTGGTGAGCAATTGCACTGTGCATCACTTGAGTTTGTTTTTTGTTTCCTTTCCCCTTTTAGTTTTATATTCTCTCCCCTTGTTATTTCCCTTGTCATTATTAGTAGTATGGTACTTTATTTTAGGTATTCAACTGTTCTTAGCTTGTGAGTTTTATGTTCTTTCAGTTCTCCTCCCCACCCTGCCTGGGTAGGAAGGAATGGAGGGGGAATGAGTGAGCAGCTGCGAGGTGCTGAGTTACCAGTTGGGTTTAAACCACAACAGCGTCTTACATGGATTAAGGGTATTTCCAGCAGAGGAGAGAGGATTTAAGGAGACTATAATAGTTTGTCCTTGGCTGCTTTTGTCATCCCAGTCCCTATGAAATAAGAGCAAACTGGAGTTCACGCTACACAGAGACAGAAAAAATGGTTTATGCAGCATTTCACAGGAGAGGGACAAAATGTATTCCCTGTCCTCATCTCTCTCTCTTCTCTCCTTGACTCTCTGCTCCGTTTTCCTACATGCTTTGCATTGCATTCCATGCCCACTGAAGAGAATCCCAATTAACTGGGACAAGATCAGGTAACAGTTTTACCTGTGCAGAATAGAAAATGAGTTTTCATCCTAATGGGCAGGAGGGAATAGTATATGTAATTCTGGCTAAGGTCCTGCTACCCTGAAAAATCTCAGGAAGATGATACTGTTTTTCTTTTTTAAACCCAGACTATCCACAAGTTATTTTCCAAAAATCCATAGCATTCTCAAACCCCAGAGTCCAGCTAAAGAATAACTTGTTTGTGGATAAAAATTGTTACACCTACCAGAGATGCATTGCTTGGTGTGGAAGTCATCAGAATCTTGTCTGAGCTATGTGGTGGAGTTTTCATTTCAAGTGTACTGTTATTTCGTATCCCGTGGATTTTAGACTGTACCTGAAAAAGACTGAGATTGTTTACAGAAAATCTGATTGTACAAATACTCTGTTTTCCAACAGTATCCTGCTACTCAAGAAGCTCTCACTTAGAAGGACAGACCAGATGAAACGGGCACATAGGAATATGGAATTGTTTATAACCATCAAAGCATAAAGCTGAATGTCCTTCCAGCATTGGATGTTAAGCTTTTATCTAAAGAATTAGATAAAATGATGGCAGGAAAATGCTCCTGAAAAGGTGGTTTAGCATTCTGTGAAACTTGGCCGCTTGCAAGAGTAGAAGTTCTGCTGACAGGGGCCAGATGTGGAATTAACTTCTTTGGCAACAATGTAGCTTCCTTGAGTTTATAGGGATAGAAATGAGAGATTGTCCTTCCTTTTTTTTTTTTTTTTTCCTAGCTCAGTTTTGGTTTTCTTCTGTTTTTCTGAAGAATTAAAAGTGTTTTTAAAACCTCCCAAAAATACTGTGTCCAAGAGCGAGCAAGAACCAAGGAGTGAGATTATCTTATCAGCTATTTTAAGACAGACAGGTGGCTAACTGTATATTTAATGTACACAATCTTCTAAGATTAGATCTAATTTAAAACCGCATGGAGTCCTCATAGCAGCCTTCCAATATCTGAAAAGGGCCTACAAGGATGCAGGAGGCTCTTCATCAGGGACTGTAGTGGTAGGACAAGGGATGATGGGTTTAAACAGGGGAAGTTCAGGTTAGATATAAGGAAGAAGTTCTTTACTATGAGGGTGAAGACACTGGAACAGGCTGCCCAGAGAAGCTGTGGATGCCCCATCTCTGACAGTGTCCAAGACCAGGTTGGGTGAGGCTTTGAGCAACCTGGTCTAGTGGAAGGTCTCCCTGCTCATGGCAGGGGGTTGGAACTGGATGATCTTAAGGTCCTTTCCAACCCAAACCATTCCATGATTCTATAAAAACATCCATGGCAGTATCTAAAAATGCAGCAGGAGGTTTTTGTATTTTAGAAGCATTTGTGTTATATGCTTACCATGTTAATATCCTCCAGAGTCTGTTGTGAAAATCTCTGAGATGATGCCAGCTGTTGCTGAAGAATCTAAAATGTATAAGTATTGGAAAATGGGTAGGTAGGGGTTTTGTTTATTGTTTTGTTTTAAATATTGAGGTAATATTTTCTGTGTGGAAATGGTATTTCTTTTCCAGCCCCAGGATTGTTTTCACCCAGCCTGGGGCAATCGGATTTCATCAGATGCTTCTTTCACCATTCAGTAGCCTTTAAAAAACTTATTTGCACTATTGGAAGAATTTCAGCAGAGTTGCTCACCTTACAGAAAGCACTGTCACATCTGGCATTACTGATTTTACTGGTATCTTTATCTTTGCAGTGAGGCCAAATGTGCTCCTATTAGAATTCCTACTCCAGTTCCACAAATGTGTACACTGTGGTGTACAGGTTGCACATCATAAGAAAGTTGGACTCCCTCTGGGATTAGTAAAGGGAAACTCCAGTATTTTGCATTAACAGAAGTCATATTGTGCATACAGCAGAATTTGTGTGGCTTTCCACTAGTACTGCTTTGGGAGAAAATTCCCAAACATATAGAACAGGAAGAAGAAAGTCAGGCACAGAAGTACTACTGTACATTGTATACATGAGTTATGCAACTGTACTGATCTTATTCATATTTTGCATTTGCTGAGCAATGTAAAAGAGACTAGCATTAAATTAGAGAAGTCTGTAAATACTGACACTTCACCTGAGCAGCTCCTGAAGTAAGGCACCTGCCATTGTCAGTACTGAGCCGGAGCTGCCCCGATGTAGCCTTGTGCTGGCCACTCTGCCAGTGGTGTTTTGGCGGTAGGCACATCCATCTACTGAAATAAACACCCCCTAAGGAAATCCTGCTAGCTCAGACTCTACACCAGCCCTTCCTGCTCTCATCGGCCGCCAGAATCAAACCCACTTACTTCCAACGTTGTTTGCAGGTCAACTGGGTCTTCAGCTGCTGTGTGACCATCTGCAACTAAAAATGACACTTCTACAATTAGCAGTGCCTGATGTTCACAGGAAGAGCTACTTCATATCTGACCAGGGAAAACTAGAACTCAGCCTTGCGACTGGGCCCGAGGAAGGATGCAATGGAGTGCTCCTGCTGCTGTCGGAGCACGGCCCAGGGTCACCTGCAGGACGGTCCGTGCCTGGGAGGGCTGCGCGGAAGCAGCCCAGGGTCAAGGCAGAGGCCAGTCTCTGGCAGCTGGCAAAGCATGTACCTCCAGCGAGTTCTTGCCAGCGCCTCGCCGGCCGGCTGCCAGAACTGGCGCCGGGGGAGGACGGCACAGCCCTTCCTACCAGCGCCGGCCCAGCTCTCAAAGAGCTTCCCCCGCACCAGCGCCGCTTACCCCGCAGGAGGCCGCTGCAGCCCCGGCACCGCCCAGGCCTCCTTTCCAGCCGGGGTGGGGTTAGCGCCGCGGTGTGGCCGCGGGCTTATCGCAGTGGCACCGGCACTGCGCCATCGGTTCCTCTCTAGCCCCAACGATCTGGAGGCGGTCTCGTTCACCCCTCGGCGGCTTCCTCTGCCGTGAGCTCCCCCCACTTCCCGCAGAGCCCGCAGGGTGGCGGGGGAAGGCCGCGAGCAAGTGCCCCCTCGCGCGCAGCTCTGAGTTGTCGCTCCTGGGGGGGATGGCGTGGTGGTTGTTTTGTAGCGCAGCCACAGCTGTGGTACGTGGTGTGTCATTTGCAATTTAAAAGCAATATTCTGCTACACACTGCTTAAATTTGAATAGAGAAAGCGGGTGAAATCTGAAATACGGTTAACTTGTTCAGCAGTAGGAGATGTTGCAGAAATTGGAGTTCTCGAATATTCAGTCCTGGGCCTTGTCACTCAGTGTGTATGCTACAAGTTTAAATGTGTGCTTATGGCATCAGTAGGTTCTAGTTCCAGAGGCTGGCAAAGAGATCAGTGATGGTACATTTGAGCATCATTTTGGAAGGAAAGTTTGCAGTTATGCAGACAAAAGAGTTAAATTGGGATCATGACTGTTGGTCCTTAAGAATGGCATAGCTGTAATACTCAAGGATTTCCAACTCTCCAAATAGTTACGTGTTTTTGCAGAAGTACAAACTGAAACTGCTTTACACCTGTTGGGGGACAGCTGAAGAGTTTGGTGGCTGGAGTTAGGCAGTATTACACAACACCAACAAATTCAACCTTATATTTAGCTGCTTGTTTTTCAACCCAGAAATTTACATTTTTTTCTTCGTCTTTGTGGCATCATAAGTTTTGTTTGCAATACATAATGAATAGAACATAAAATCTGTCACTATAATCTGTTCCTCGCTTACAATTTCCGAGGCCTTTTAGGATCCATGAGTGGCAGCATTGTATCCAGAGATGTTTCTTCAGTACTCTTCTGTGAACTAAAGTTAGGTTCTTACTGGGAGTCACTGATGGAGAAATTTGCCCTTAAAGGTTTGGGAATGGCTTTTTAACAGTTAATGTTTTAGATTTTTTTAATGAGGTGTTTCAGCTTGTCCTTCAGCCATGCCAGCAAATCAAGTATGACTTCTTTTCCAATTGGGATGTTCTGTCAGATATAACATAATGTTCGTAAGTGCTAAAAGACCATATTATGCCATGCAAGGTCTGGATGGTAGCAGGAGGCTTTGCTGCACTGCAGTGCAAGAGGAAGAAGAATGAATGAGTGATGCAAGAAAAAAATCACCATTCGAATAAATGTAAAAGTAATTGTCAGGCTCAGCTCCTTCTTGGTTCTGGTGTAAGCCCTACAAATTGCGTCAGTGTGTCAGAATATTACACCTTCTTTGTCAGTGAAGAAAGAACCACGAAGACCAGGGAGTTCTGCCACTGATATGTGTAGGAATTGATAAACAGAAACTTAAAGCTATATTACCAGGATGCTGTGTGTGAGTCTCAGTCAGGGAGTAACAAAATCCCATGGTATGCTTGCAGTTTAAAGACCAAAGAAATCTTCTAAAAATTGAAACTTATTATAAATCTACCCTGAAGAAGAACATTGGTTTGGAAGTTTCTTCCTGGAGTTCTGCTGCCTGTTTGCACCCCCGGGGGTGTGTGTGCGCTAGAGACTATTGTTAGTGCATCTGGATCATGGATTTCTAAAAAACCAGTAAGAACAGGAAAGACGACAACAAAAGCCTTCTGGGGTTGTCATCTCATGTTTGCAGTTAAACAAACACATCTGTCTGAAAACAGAAAATAAAGCAGCTTCCTAAATAGAGAGAAGCTTCCAGTCCCACACTTGAGACAAATGGAAGAATGGGTTTGGAAGTCTTGACATGAAGCCGTGCAGAATTCTTGGCCTGAAAACAATATGATTCCTGTAAAATTCTGATGTATCTGTTTATCTAAAAGAAGAGCAGTGCCTTATGTTGTTGAGAGAGGAAATCCACTGCATGCTTCATTTTGTTTAAACACATGTCCAGAAATCGACCACCGAGAGGTCCTCTGTATTACTTCTCCTGCAAGAAAAACAGTGAAAAATTGTATCAAAATACTCTTTTAAGATTTCTCATGCAATGACCAGGAAGATTTTCCAAGGCAAAAAGAAGTGAGAGCAGGGAAGTGCTGCAGGAGATGAAGAAAACAACAGTGGGCCATGAGGTAATTGGCTGCAAAGGAAGAAGGGGGTTTGACAATTTAGTTCTGTGTTAGCAGTTGGTGGAGATAAATATAGCTGTCTTTTCTTCTCTCATGAGCTCTTTTCCATAATATTTTAGTTACTTGTTGTTAAGACAGGCACTCATCTACATAAGAGCTTCAACACAGCAGGCTTATCAAAAAGCACCCAAAATTATAAGAAATGTGGAGGAAACTGAAAAGTTAAGGACAGGAATAGATAAGATAGAACAGCAGCTAAAAATTCAGTGCATCTGAAAATTTCCAGAAACAGCAATGAATGGATGAAATTCAGGAAGCATTGACAAGTCAACTGAGGACAGGAGTAGTCAGGATTCTGAGATACAGGATTTGTTTAGCAGTATGCAGTTACTTGAGTAAGGACAAGGCAATTAGTTGCAAGATTGTATTAGTAAATTTGAGGAATAATGTAGTTCTTGAGGAATAAAACCCCGCTTCTAAAAGACATCAAGTTTATATGACATCTAAAATACCAAGAGTTCTATGAAGCATTTTTAGCAACTTCAGGGCTGTTGAGGTAGCTTGGAAGAGCTGATAGAATCCATAATTCAGCCTCGAATTTTAATGGTGATCAGGGAGTGAAAAATGGGGGAAAAGTCTGGCAGAAGAAGCCTAAAGTTCACTTGGAAGATGATATTTTGGAATTTGCTGGGCTTCGTAAATTAAGTTGATCAGTAAGAGCTTAGGGCTGCTGACTTAATCCCTTTTAAGCTGGGAATTGCTACAACAGGTGAATGTGATACCTAATGGTAAAGGTTTTGATGGGGAAAAAGAGAGTTGTGGGGTGAAAGCATGCAATTGCTTGATCACGTCACTGGAAAATTGCCTCTGCTTTGTGGATATGTTAATTGGATGTGGAGATAAAACCTGACCTTGGATAGAGAAAGTAAATACCTATTTTTTGACAAAGAGTACCTATTCCAGGCCTCAGGAAGAGTATATAAACTGTAGAGCAAGTTCCAATAAATGAGGAAGATCAATTTCAAAGTGTCTTTTTTGGATTAATTTTGGGTTTACTAGACAACAGCAGATAGAGAAAAGGGGATGGGAGAAGTCTTTAGGGCTCATCTCAAAGGTAGCAGAAAGTAAGTTGATATGTAACGTCTTGCCTCTTCCAGCTACAGTCATTTAGCTGTGAACATGTAAACCTCTGATAATTAGAAGAATGTGTATCTGTACTGGATTAAAACATTCTTCTCTGGGGGAAGGGCAAGTGATATACTTTGCCTGGGAAAAACCCTGTGCTTGCTTTGCCCTTGTCTTGAGTTGTTGAGCTAAACAAGAAATAGAAACCTTTGGAAGAGGTTGCTAATAGTTGGTGATGTGAAGTGGCATTTCATCTTATGATATGTCTTTCTTTTGCCTCTTGCTGGTGGTCATTTTAAGATGGAAGAGACATTCTCTGAAGATGAAGGTAAATTGTTTCTTCTTCAAAATCTGATTTGATGATGCTAAACAAGCAGGTATGATTAGAGGCTAATAATTTGAATAAAATCAGAGCTAATATATTTTTAAAAACTGATGCTGAATACATTCCCCACCTTTAAAAAGATTGCAAAAATACTGATTTATTTTACAAAACACTCAACAACATCTAATGCAAAACTATAAAACTGGCAGGAGTTACTATTTTGATGAGGGTGAAAGAAGTTCTAAGGATTACTAGTATTTTCCTTAACAGGTATTTGACATTGATCATCTCTTCCTTAAAGAAAGCTTTTAAAGAGTCAGCAACAGTATTCACTAACTTTTTATTAGTAAGAAAGAAGAGATATATCTGTAAACAGTCAATTGTTCTCATAACTTGCCGTATCAGATGCAACCTGTCTTGAGACTGCATAGCTCAGGTATTTGTAGTCCCATAAATCTTATTAGGGAAATGCAGATTAAATATGAACAGCTAATTAAATTTGTCTGTGTCCGTAATTAGGATAGAAATGTTCGAATCAGCTACAAGGAGAGCTGTCACCTCTTGATTATTGTGAGGCGATGAGTGCACATGTTCCAGGAACCTTTGAACAGGTGCAACCTGAAGATGTTTATTAAAACACTATAGCAGTAAGTATAGAAGTATGTGAGGCATTGGGGTCTGACAGGGTGATTACAGAGGCAGAATACATGAAATATTTGGAGATGTCAGTTTAGTTCTTTAACTTAAGATAAAAATTCAAAAGAGGATTCTACTGTAAGTGCAACTACTACATTCTTCTACTTCACTAATTTAATTTTTACTCTATGTCCAATATTCTCTGTAATTGGTACGTAAGATATAAAGTTAGACACTTACCATTTTTGTTTGACCTTGGAATTTTGGGAGAGACTGTCCTACTTTCAGATTACTGTATTATCTTTTGTATTATGGTGAGAATGTGAGTTTGAGCCCTTTCAGTATTAGGGAGGAGGTGCTGGTGTTGTTTTAGGAAATTTAATTGCCCTGAAAAGCCTTTGGCAAACATCATTGAGATCCAGAGATCCAGTGCAACACTGCAGTCTGAATGCCTCAAAGGTTTTGTCTTTTTCCTTATATGCCACAGTAGAACCATGACTGAGTTGACAGCTTGTTATTTGCCCAGATGCCAGCACTGTAAAATATACTTTACTCAATCCTTACTCCTATCTAGAGCAGGGCAACAGCTGGTAACATTTTTTGCTAACAGACATCAAAAGCTACATCTATGTTTAGATATCACTTTCAAAGAACAGCCTTTATGTCACGGAGTCATTAGAACTCAACACTTAATAAAGGGACTTACCTCATTAGCATTTCTGAGGACCTGTAAGGAAAGCGAGCTCTGAATCTCATTGCGTAATTTCTGAAATGCTACACTTTCATCCCCTGTCAAAGGTGAGCATAGCTCAATTCAGGAAAGTCAGTTGTTAATAAGCAGTGTACAGGAAGTATGTAGGAAAGGCAAATAACAGGGCTGTGTGGTATATGTATTCATAGAGAAGAATGTCATAACAAGTCAGAGTGAGAATAGAAGAGGATACCTAAAGTATGAGTCAGAGAAGAAATAAGTGAGCATTTTTAGAATTATAATCCTGTGTTAGGATCAAATAATCTGTTGAAGTCCATGAGATTATGTAGTTACAAATTAATTTATTGTCAACTCTAGTGTAAAGAACTAGTCCTGTTAACATAGTGCAGGATCCTTACCTGATCTCCCATTTTTTTAATTCATTTATGTTTAGGGAAGAGATAAATTGTCACAAGCAGCAAGCAACTGGGTCAGCTACTAAAAGATCTTCCTGGTGTCTTGGTGTATGACTAATTTTTACAGATTTTACTCCATGTGTCCTTTCTTTGTGCTGAACAGTTATCTGTGCCTGTTCCTCTCACATTGTAATTCCTACAGCTTCTTTATTTCAACCTTGGGCCGCCAACTTATGTGAAAAAGAAAAGCAGAAGAACAAAATGTTTATAAATTATCATGCCATTTATCCTTCATAGTGTGTCTTTTCCTTTCCTTACTGTAACTGCCTTGTCTGCATAGGCTGGATTTTAAGCTGAGAGCTACCATTCTCTACATAGTGGCTGATACAGTTAAGCCATCTCTGCTTCTGAGTGTTCTTGTCATATACACTTTTCTTAATAAAATGAGATAAAATAGACAGCAGAAGAATCTCACTTTGAAACAAATATACTTTTCACCTCATACATTCTACTTGCGTATAGTTTTGAATTAACTGACTCAGATGTGCAAGAGATCTTGAGCAGCGAGCGGGAGCTCTATGTAAAAGTTACCATGGTTTTGAAGGTAGGGGTATTGCAGTGAAAGTAAAATGAAGTTGAGGGAATTTGTAAAAGTAAAATGATAGAAGTGGGTGCGATTCATGAAAAGTATTAGACCACTGTCTGCAAAGCTGGTGGTGGGAAACTTAGATTCCTTTCTGTATGCAAATGGACTGAATTTCTGTGCCTTGTGGCAGGAGTGTAAGGTGTTACTACTGAAACCCTAAAGGTTTTGCATAAAATCATGGAATCATAGAATGATTAGGATTGGAAGGGACCTTAAAGATCATCTACCTGCTGCAGTCAGGGAGACCTTCCACTAGACCAGGTTGCTCAAAGCCCCATCCAGCCTGGCCTTGAACACTGTCAGGGATGGCTACAGCTTCTGTGGGCAACCTGTGCCAGTGTCTCAGCACCCTCACAGTAAAGAATTTCTTCATAATAAATCTATTCCTAATGAGTAAATCTCCCATCTTCCAGCTTAAAGTAATTCCCCTTGTTCTATCACTACATTCCCTTGTAATATGTCCCTCTCCGGATTTCTTGTATTACATTAGCCTGCTTTGGAAGATTGGTATAAAGTCGCTGCCTTCTCTTCTCCATACTGAACAAGCCCAACTCATTCTATGCGTCTTCGTAGGCGAGGTGCTCCAGCCCTCTGAGTGATTTTGTGGCCTTTCTCGAGACTTGCTCCAGCAGCTCCATATCCCTCTTGTGTTGGGGGCCCCACAGCTGAACGTAGTACTGCAGGTGTGGTCTCCCAGGAGCAGAGTAGAGGGGCAGGATCACCTCCCTCGACCTGCTGGTCACACTCCTTTTGATGCAGCCCAGGATAGGGCTGGCTTTCTGGGCTGTGAGAGCCACTGAAGCTGGCTTATGTTCATTCTGTCATTGACCAACACCCCCAAGACTTTCTCCTCAGGGCTGCTCTGAACCTCTTCTCTGCCCAACCTGTAGCTGTGCCGGGGATTTCTGTGACCCCGGTGTAGGACCTTGCGCTTGGCTTGGTTGAGCTTCATGAGGTTGGCATCAGCCCACCTCACAAGCATGTTAAGGTACCTCTGGATGGCATTCCTTCCCTCCAACATATCAACAGAACCACCCAGCTTGGTGTCATTGGCAAACTTGCTGAGGGTGCACTCAAATGTTGCTCTCTGTGGAAACTTTGTTTAGCCTGAATGTGCTAGGGACAATTTGGCTGCATGGGTTTTTTTGTGTGTTGGTTTTTTTTTTTTTTCCCCACAGAACATACTGTTCCGGTCCTATCTCTTCAGTATATCTTTTTATAAGCTACTGGTTCAGCAGGGTAATGAAAAACCTCTTAAATCAAGAATATACTAAAAAGATTTTTTAAAAATTAATCATTATACAGAGAATGTGACATCTGTAAAAATCTGTCTTTGAGCAGCATCTGGAGAAAAAAGACCATGAAAAGGCTGCAAGGGATTCTTTCTGCTCAGAATCTAACGGTATTTGCTGAATGTTTTGTTTTCTTGGTAATAAATGATAATCTGTAGCTGCTCTAGAGTTCTTTAGAGTTCCTGTGTTTCTGGATTTGTCACTCCAACACAGCCATCATTTTGTCAGCACATGGACTGTATGAAGCAGTGTTTCTTTAAAGTTTTATTTTGGGCAACTGTCCAAGCCTGTGCCAGAGAGCATGGGGCTTTGTTTTGTTTTGGGTTTTTCAGAGTAATAAAATAAACAACCTTTCAAGACTCTCCTAAAAGCTTTACTGGTCTTTGGATTATGCCCTGATGTGGGGAGAAGGAGGATTAGGTAGACTGAATGGAACTAAAAGCACTCAGTATGCTAAAATAAACGTGTGCTTTACCATAAATAGAAACAAAATCCTTTGTGAACTTGGACATTGTGTAGATAATATTACTTGCCAAGCATATGCTGTGGAAACAAAGATTTTAGTTGGTGGTACTGAGCAGTTGAATATTTTTAAACTTCATATATTGAGAAAAAAAATGAATAATCTTGAAGAGATTTTATTTCTTTAGAGATAAAATTTGCTGGATGTATGCCAACAAACATGTTTTCTTTCCCACCATTTTATTTTATAAATATATGAACTCCCTTGGTAAATAATAATCTTGAACTTGTGGAAAAGGCCTCCTAACATAGAGTCTAAATCAAGTGCATGTGTTTCATATGCAAGCCAGACCTACACCCAACTGCACAGTTGTCCTCTTTGATATGGTTTATAGAAATTTGAACCAAAATTCTTGATCAAACACCTCTGAGCTTTGGGACATCTGAAGCTGGGTTCAAATTCTGAGACTGGATACATCTCTAAACAGTCAGTAATTTAATTTTTGTTAAGAAACTTGTTCTTCATTACAGTTGCAAGGCATGCTTCAATCTTTGTGTTAGCAGGCAATGTGGCGCAGTAGGAACAAGTCAGTTGGTACTGAGGATCTGGCAACTGCCCGATATGCGTTCCCATTAGTGGTTGGTTGCATTAGCAGTGCTCCCAGAGATCATCTTCTAGTTTAATTTTGTCATAAAGGAAACCACTTTTTACACTCTAAAGCTGTTGTGTCATGTGAACTAACTGCAGGAGATGGGAGTGGTGGCGCTTTATTCTCAATGGCATATTTGTGCTCAGAACAAAAGTGTTAGATTTAATGAAATGTGGCTGGAAAACTGACAGGAGGTGTTGAGTTGATGGGTACAACATGGTTTCTTTTAACTACTTTAGAGAACTTTTTAAATTTCATATTGTTGGCAACACTTCAACATTACTTAAAAGACCAAAAACATTTGTCTTGAAGCAATTATTACAAAAGTCTCGTATAAATTAATGTGTGTATTTTCATGTGCAATTTGTGGCTTATTCAGAGTATTACAGTTCCATACAAGTTTTTAACATCTCCCAGAGCAGCCCTTCTGTTTATGTAGCAGTAGCATAGCTGAGGAAAGCTTTTCACACCTGTTGATCGACATCTGAAGAGTTGAGATAACAAGCATGTGAAGTCACACTTCCTAGCTTTCTCTCCATCTAAAAATAAATGCCTTGGCTTTTGCCTTGCAATATATATATATAAAAGTCGACACAGCTGAAAGGCATAGTAGCATTAAGCAATCATGATTTACTGACTATGCCATTCTTAAGCCAGAAGATAAAGTGGATAGTTTTTTAGCCTGAACACTTTTAAAGGACTTGTGCCAGGAGCCACTGACACTCTACTGAGCTAAAGAATTCAGATAGCGAATTGTTGTATCTTTCTCCTGCATTTAAATCTCTAGATTCAGTTACCCCAGACTGAAGTGACTGTAGGATGAGATTTCCTATTTCTCCTCCTCTATTAGGATCAAGGATTTTAGAATCTGCATTAGCTGAAAATCTTAGTTTCTTTTATGTTATATTGGTATAAAGGTTTTCACATAGGTCAGTGGTTGCAATTAGATAGGCTAACCTTCTAATTCTATCAAAGTCATGTCCAACCTCAAGGCTCTCAAAATAGCATCATGGGATGATGCAGTACCCCTGAACTTCCCCCAAAGTTTTGGCATCAGGTCATGTTCTGTGACCTTCTTTTAACCTAATGGTAGCTTTATTTCTGAGATTTCCCCCACATTTACGATTGGTTTATTTGGCATGTTAAAGAGAGAGCAGGTTGGGTCTAAAGTTTTGAAAGTACATGATCTCATTCAGCTTTAGAAAGCTAATTTTACCCAGGTTATATACTCAAATGCATAATACAAAAATTGTGTTTCATTCTTTCCAGACGTTTGATAAGCCTGAAGTGTACTCCTCTCTCAGGCTGAAAATGCCAAACTTCTATTACTGTCAAGTTACTTGACACTCACACTTTCTCACTTTTCATACCAGTTGAAAAGAAATACACAAACTTTAGCATATGTAGTAGATTTATTTTTACCTTCAGTTACTCCATGAGGAAATGAACATCAAGCAAATATTTTAAAACGCCTATTACATTTTAGGTTTGTTAAAATAGACACAATGTGCACTCTCCCTTTCAAAAGGATATTCAGATTCATTTTATGGGCTTTATCAGTGAAAAATATAAATGCTACACGTAGTCTCCATGATGCATGAGGAGCAGAATTATGTTTTGTTCCCCCAAATAATTCAGTGACGAACCTTAAGAGGGTGCAACACCTTTTTTTTTTTTTGTGTGTCTGCTTTTGATATGCAGACATAAATTATAAATGCAGTGGCACACATGTCTTTAAAACATTTCCATTCTGAAATAATGCTTTGAATGTTTTGAAAAGTCAATCTTTGAATAGGTGGACATTGTGTTGCAAGCTTTGGGACCCATCTGAATTCTAAAAATTAATTTACAGCTTGTACAAATTCTTATTTTAATTCCATATTCTTCTCACACCTGAACTTCTTAGAATGGGAAGTCTGTAAGATTGCTTGCCTCTGAGTTGTTGATTTCTACTGGTCTTGTAGACTTGATAGAAAATGGTGTAGATTCTTCTATTTGAAGTGGGGTTTGAAATACCCCAATAAATCAGCTATGAACTGTGGTGTACTTTTTGCAAATGCTAAGGTTTGGTTCGTCAGACAGGTGTGTATGTGTAGCCAGTGCCTACCTAAAAGCAATGCAGCCCTTTAAAAGTTTCAGAAATTGATTTAAAAACTGCATTCTTTCAGCCTTTTTTTTTTTTTTTTCCCTTAGGCCTTCACCAGGCTTTTTAGAAAAGATCTTTTCTTTGTATATTTTAATTAATTTCTGGTTTTGAAGTTGTCCAAGTTCTAATTTAGCAGCAATATTATTACTATATTCCCCATTGTTTCTATGTGGAAATTGAAAGATGGAGATGGAAAAAAACACGATGCCATTTTCTGCAGAAAGATTTAAAAATTTACTTTCATACTCAATTTTCAGTCAGTTCCCATTAGTGTGTGGGGTTTTTTTTCCAAAAATGTGTGTGCATGCCTCAGAACAGTTTTCTGTTGAGAGCTGATGTCATTGCATATCATTAAAACAACATAGAACTTGTTTTGCTTCTCACTAAACAATCTTTATTATACTAGCCATTGTATTTGTATGACTTGATATTTCCATATCTCAGTTGCTGCATCAGAAAATTAAGTCAATATAACTCCAAAGCAAAATAAGCAAGTATCTATTTTTGGCTTACATTAATGGTAGTTGAATAATAGATTTTGGAAGCAGACAGGAACAACTGTTTTCTTCATACTATTCATGTAAAATAACTGCTTTTCTAATTTCTCAGGGCCCAGCCTGTAACATTTGGATGGCTTTGGTGTTTGCACAGATACTTGATTTATGTTGAAAATAATGTCTTGATTGCAGCACTTTGTATATGTAATCATGTAATACCTCAGCTGTTTCACTGTTTTTATTTCAGTGCAGCTGTTTTAATTTATACTTCATGGAGTTATATTGGTAACTTCAGAGACAATATTTTAGCAGAATTTTACTGGTATGATATGCTACTCTTGGCTGATAGGGACTTCTACCTGCCCCAGAATCCCACAAGAGAGGTTTAAAAGCTGCTACTTTGGAATCAGGCAGAAGTCCTGACACTGGTACTGCAGTTCTAAGCTGTAAATGTCTTTTTGTGTGCATGCATATCTTTGTGTGTTAACATAAGACTAGCATTTGGGGTAAACAGTGACTGCTTCATATCCCTCTGGTGGCCTCATGCGAGCTCGTGCATGAGCTTCACAGTAGAGTTGTCCATCCACAAAGAAGTAGCCTTTTTGTTTCAGGTTGAGATTGCAGTCAGAGCACACAAAACATTCTGGGTGCCGGTATTTGTCACGTGCCTTCACCACTGTTCCTCTGTATAGAAACAATGAAAAGAAAAATCCAATTCATTCATATGAATTTAAAGTGAGAAGAAACTACAGTATCACACAAAGTGAGCTGTAGGTATTTATCTTAAGACTTTCAGATTGTTCATCTAGTGGTTTTGCTAACTACTATATAACTTAAGGTTGGAAGCTGAATTTGAGTAAGTGACATAAAATGCCATAGAGGTGATGGCATAGTTCAATAGTTCATTGGAAAACTAGAGTTTGAAGAAACATGTTAGTTTGGTTACAACACAGAAAGTACAGTCTAACCTGTCAAAATGGTGACTACATGAGTTTAAAATCCACATTTCCTCAGTGGCTGTGTTCTAAGATACAGGTTAATAATTTGGGATTTGGAACAATATATTTGTGTATCTCTGTTCTCCAAAAGCATGTTTTCTACTAGTGTAGGCAGAGACTAAGATGATTACTTGGAAAGCATTCCTATAGTCTGCAGTGGTGTCTGGGGACATGTACGTGAACTAGAGTTTTCTAAAACTAAAAAAAAACAACTTACAGAATCCCATTCCCACACTTGTCACAGAGTGGCACTTTCTGGGCACCAGGCATGGCAGTAGATATCTTTGTTACGGGTGCTTTCACACTTCTTGTACCCACAGGGCGTCCATCTGAGAACCCAAACAAACATTATGTACAGGCTAATACAGAAACATCTGATGTGATTAAATACTTTTCCTGTAAATACATTTCTGGATGTATTTACAGGATTTCACTTACACCAACGAACAATGAAGTTTCTCTATGCAAGTTTAGTGGGCAAGATTCTACCTCTTTGGAATTGAGAAAAGTATTATGTGGCTGTACCCAAAAAGCAAGTACAGGAATGATTATATATACAGTGCTGTCTGTCTCATTGACATCGTCTAATTCTTTGATTAGTAGGTCTTGGTTTATAGCAGGAGAGGGAGGAGGATTTGGCTTTAACATAGCACCGTAACACAATCAAGTGCTATTAGAAATCTTACTTATATAACTAACCATACAACAAATTCAGAAGGATTACTAACATGGTATGTACAAAATTACAGCAAATTACAGCAAAATACCAAGCAATATCCCATAATGATATGTATAGATAGGTGTACTTATCTCTTCTCTGGTAAATACTGAGATAGGAAAATGGAAATTTTAAATATTTATCTTTTAAATTAATTTTGGTTGTATATTATTTTTTACTGTTACCATAATAAACTTGCAGCCTTTATTAATGTTATTTTAAAGACTTCTTTATTTGAAGAAAATAAGACTGTAAATTATTTTGTCCTCTGCATTTTTATTTAGAATTAAGAGGGGATGGATGAAGCTTATTTTAAGAGTTGGTTTAAATTTCTCTTTTCCTGGATTTGGAAACAAGTATTTTCTTTCTTAGTGTCATGAGCATATGCTACTTTCATCATTCAGTGAAAGCCAACTTTGTACATTAAGAGATTATGAAAAATGTGATTAACACCCCTGTTTTATTCATGCAGGAGATTGCTAGCTATACAAGCAAATGGTGAAAAAGTGAGGAGGCTGATGTGCTATCTGTAGGAGTCAAAATGACTTGGGCTTTCAGAAATTCTTACAGCTCTGATCTCTCAGATTTTCCACTCAGATTCCCCTTTCCCACAAACATTTAAAAATGCTTTGAACAGGTAGAATATATCATTTTTAACCACCTTCGTCGGAGACTAAATTCTGGAGCACCTTAAAGGAGCCAGACTGGCGAGGTTGACTGGGCTCCTCCTGGTTGGCATGCAGCATCCTGTACACATCAGACTGAGGCACAGAGTTGGGAGGTGGGTCACTGTATCGGAAAGAGGAAGAGCAGATAAATCAGTTTAACAAACATAGCTTTAAAGCAATAGTTCTACCAGGCATAGAATATGATTCAGGAAACGAACATAAAAACAAAGTATTTCTGCAGCTACTGAGCGAGTCTTTTTTCCAGGTAGCATTTCTTTATATAGCCTCCTCTTCATCTAAAAAGTGCTAGAGGAAAAAAAAATTAAAATCTGTGCAATTGTTACAAAAATAAATCTACAAACTCATGAATATTTTTTCATAATTACTGTTCTGGCTCTAGCAGCATTTGTAAATAGGCTGATACCTGTGTTTAACCTCAAAGCGGTTGCATTTCTGTAATGATCTGGTGTATTACCAGGTGCTTTTTGGTATGGTATCCAGAAGTTTCATTTTCACAGCAGCTGGTCTTAAGAATGTTGTTAAAATCACAGCTCATATCTTTACATAAGGTCAGCCAAAACCTAAGCAAACAAATCTTTTGGGAGAATATCATGATGTGAAGGTGTTCTTCCTTTTCTAAGTTGGCTTGATCACTGGTTAATATAGTGATTATTTGGCTGAAATAATTGTTACTTATTTAATTTCTGGAGATGCCAAAAAAAAATGTGAATAGGTATTGCACAGTAGGAAGCATTGTAAAGTGAACACTGATGAATGGAAAATCTATTTCCTAATTAGAATGGGACATGGCTTACTTTTTGTAATGCCAGTTTTAAGATAAAAACACAAAGTAAGTTATTGTCCAAACAATGGTTGGTGGTTGAATTTACAATAACCCATAACCCAAAAATTTTACTGAGAATATTTCATGGTGTTTTAAACTGTGATGATTGTTTTAAATGGATCATGCTAACTAATATCCTAAGTAGTTGAGAGGAGGAGTAAATGGCTATATGCAATGGCAGAAATTAGGTTGAATATACAGCATCCGTAAATTCTGAACTGCTACTGGAACTAATCAAAAAGGCCCAAATTTAATTCAATGAAGTCTGTTACCTCACTGCTCTATCTATAAATGTCCAGTTTAAATTTCCTGTTACAACTAGCCTCCTACAGGCTGTTAAACCTTAGGTAAATTTCCACTGGAAATAAGCATCTAATTCCACAAGGAAGTGGACTGGGTTTTGCTTAATATGATTTGTTTTGTTTCCCAGGGCAGCATCTAAGCTGTCAAATGGCCCAGTAAAAGCAACAGCAATGGGGCAGTGGCCCCTGTTCCTTATCTTAATTGTTTGCATCTTCATCAATCAGTTGATTTCTCTGAGCAGTCTTTAAGCTGGTGAAGAAAGTGTCACAGACTTTTAATGACTAGAAGGAGCCTAGTTTCTGCAGTTCTCACCAGTGGCTAGTTAAACCCTAACCCTCTCCTCTTTTGCTAAAGTATTTCTAAACATTAAACAAATGATAGTACAATTACATAGAGAAGGCAAAAAGCAAGACAGAAAGGTGAGAGATAATATTTCTAAATGCATACATAGTCACAACCAATCCCACAGCAAGAGAGACATTTCAAACCTGTGTAGAAGGTCAGTTCTCAAACAGAACTTAAATACTTCTATATATTGATGTGATTTTTATGGTTAGTAACAGCCCAGTTCTGCAAGGTGCTAAAGAAGGTTCATTGGTGCCAGTGATTATTGCTTACTTAAAATATTAGTAATTAGCTTTATTTTACACTATGCATATTATGAATTATTAACTTAAGTACTGTTGTAAAACAGAAAATTAAGTTACTGTTCTGCGAAAGTAAAAATAAAGCAGCGTGTATGATGAATTGTCCCTTGAAACAAACAAACAGTGCTTTAAAACTTACTGTATAATAATCATTGTTCCCCGGATACATAAGGTTCCTACCTGACTTTTAGTCATTGCTGTGGATAAAATTCATAAGCCAGAGATGTATCAGTAGTTCTATATTGTCAATTCTGGCTTTTTGGACAAGAGCTAGTCATACTGAATGAGTTCTGCTGAATGGGAGGTAAATGTCTAAGAGCAATATAAACATCTGCAAGATTTCCCAAGCTTCATAACATAAATTTCAACAGCTGAAATAAATCTGAGTTAATAGCAATTGTTTATTAATAAGAACAAGTTATTAAATGGTTATGAAATCATTATGATAACTTTAATAAACAGTTTTGAATTTAGGAGGGAATCAGAGTTTTGATTTGGAGTGGTCAGTCAGCTGATAGTCCAGGTGGCATTGTCAGGTTTTATTTATTAACTACAAATATAAGACTATTTCCTATTAAATACTTATTTGTAAATTCTGAAAAGCTCCTTTAGATATTTTGGGTTGAAAATTGTAAATTACTAATATGTTCATGAAAATATTGAATAGCTTTAAATGACTAAAGGTCTCTAACCCTTTTACCCATTTTCATAGAAAAATAATAATTTTTTTGTACATTCTTTATTTGTATTTTCATAAATATTAAAGATTCTGCTCTAATTACCTTATTACAGGGTTTTCCCCCAGAGCTGTAGAAACTTGGCCTTGCAGTGTTTCCATGATATTGTCATCTGAGTACAACTGCATAGGTGTGTTAAACTGAGCATGTACAATCTTGACACCGGGAAGTTCCATTTCCAGCGGAATGTTAGGGGCCATCTTAGACACTGCTTTCAGCTCGGTGGGGCAGATAGAGCTAACCGTGCTAATTGAAGAGGGAGTGCTGCGTCCACTGCCACAGTCAATCCCGGAAGGAGTGCTGCATCCACTGTGTTAATAGCCACATTACAGAAGGGTGTGCAATGCGTATCGGATTATAGAGAATAAAGACAAAAGCACAGGAATACAGTAATGTTCAGAGGAGTGAAAAGTGTAAATAGAACAGATACAGAAAAGCAAGAGTATAGAAAGTAGAGAAAAGCAAAAGTATGTGTATTCATTGAAAAGTAGTTTCCTGTAGAAAGTATCAATGCCAGTTATAAAGCAGTACTTAAAATTCTGGCATGTATTTTCTTTAAAGAAAGCAAAAAATTCTGTGACAGATTGAATAATTCAGTACGTAATATCACTTTACATTTTTAATGCTAGATTAATTTACATTTTAAATGAGGATTAATTATGCCTCCCTAAAATTCTTCATTCTAGGTGGGTCATTCTTAACATCTACCAAAGGGTAGTATAGTATACAAAGGTTGTCCATGTCAGTGACAGAATTAATTCCTTCAGTATTGGAATCCTAGCCATATCATTCCAGTCCTGTACCTCACAACCATCACAGTCCACAGCTGAAGAGACTACTATAAAATAGTGTAAAATAATGAATATGTAATTTCCTTTATTTCCTTAAAACCTATAATAAGATATTTATTAATATTTTAAAAATAGTTTAATGACATATTTATTTTTTTAGTATCTTTTGAACATTTCGAAGAAGAAAGGATACTAAACCAGCCAGGCTTACTTTTGCATTTCTAAGTTACAGTGTTTCCAGTAGAACATAAAGTGGTCCTTCACAAGAGCAATGGGTATGCTTTTGAAGTAAATCTTACATATAATTTATATATAATAAAGAAAATGTACAGTTTTTTAGAAATATTAATGCTGCTTGATGTTACTGAAGTAAAGTTACTGCACACCAATTTGACATCTCTGGAAAAGTATTAGTAAAGTAATGTGAACATTAAGCCCAAAGTGTTTTTCATTGTCACTATTTTGAACACTTCAGTCTTTTCTCCATAGCACTCCAGAAGCTTTCCTTGTTACTGGATACTTCTTTGCTGTTGCTGTGTAAAAGCACATGACTCAGGCTTTCCACAGACCATTTAGGTGATATTCAGAGCTGTGAGATGCTAAATGCTTAATTTCTTTCTTCAACTTGCATATCAGTGTTGCAGTTATTTTTTTCCAAGCAGAATGATTCTGTGTAAAGCTGGGAGAATATTCTGATAGGACAGTGCTCTGCCTAGTAGCTACTCTCAGGTGGAGAGCATGACCCAGAATTTTCCCTTTGATTCAGAGGGGAATTTGTGTAGGACCACTTTCTCAAAAATAGAGAGAGAAATACAAACTTTCCCATCAAAGACATATCAAAAGAAAGCTAATGCCATAAATGGCAAGCAAGGCTTAAAGCAAAACTACAGTTCTGCATCATTGCCTAGCATGAGCCAGCCAAAAAATTCACACAGAGGAAACTTATAAATTTATGGTCTGGTCTTTTAGAAGAATCAAACCCACCTTTAAATCCTTCACGAGAGTAAGTTTTGTCAGTGTTGGTAGTGTTAGTAAATGGAATGTAAGAGGAAAAGGCTAGAAAAAGCATAACACTTGATGTGAGCAGCCAAAGTAATGTTAGAATAAACTGTAAGTATAAAGAAAATGTAGATTAAATATAATTTCCAGTTAGTTTTTGCCAGAGTAAAGTCCAAAATTGTGACCAATGTCCAATCTTAGCTCAAACCCACAGTCCAGGATCAGCTCTTCTTTTATTCAAAGTCCTATTTAGCATCAGCTGTCTGTCCTAAAGGGATATTTACAGTGAAGGTGGTGGTTTGGGTTTTGCTGTGTTTAGCAAGGTATATATATCAAGCCAGACTGATGAAAAAGCATCAGATAGACAATGTGACAACCAAGATTTTATAGATGTGATACCCTGTGTCACAGATTCTGCAGTTTGTAAGTACAGACTTCTCTCATGTGAGGACACCTGACAGACCTTGCCCAAATAAAGTTCTGAAACTTCTTGCATCACCGTGAGGTTAATTTTTGCAGGGTTTCCCCCCATATAACTTTCCAGAAAGTGGCCATTTACTTCAGTATTTTCATGGAAAATATTGTCTAATTGAGGATTCTGAATTAGGAAAGAAGGTACTTGATACACTCATTTGAATTTCCATAAATCCGATTAGGTACCTGTAAATGGTACCTAGTGGTCTAACGTTTAGAGGCTGTGCATATTTGCTAAGGACTGTTTAGGTCATTTATCCTGTTCAGTGTCAGGTTGCAAGGAGAGATAGACACCTTTTCTCCACTGCAGCGGTGTTCTACATTGATAATTCTTGTTCTTAGAAGGATGGAGCTCTATCCATCTTCTACAGTCTCCTCTTTATCACTCAGAGGACTGACGAATGTAATTCATCTCATGAAACACAGGAATCAAATATCATCCTGGTTTTCTGATCTAGTTTGTCAGTCTTTAACTAAGGCAGGCAGTTTTAACTGTCAGAATGGTATGGAGATCACTAAGTCCACTGGTAAAAAGTGCTACTGCTAGAAAGGATAAAAGGTAGCATCACAATATCTTGCATCACTAGGGTGCTTTTGAGTTTCGCTGCTTTTTTTAGTCACAGAGTTTACATTGTTTTTTCCTCTTTGTATATAATAATGTAAATAATAGGGAGGCACTTAAACCCCAGTTATGATAGAGAAATATTACACTAAAATGATGGATATAAATATATAAGCTTTTCTTCATTTTAAAGCTTGACATATCTGTGGCATCAGATAGTTCTATTTTAGCTCTGTGTTAGGTTGCCTTCTGAGTAGGGGTCTGCTGAAAAACAAACTTCAAATCTCTGAATGGCCTATATGATAAGATGTAATAAGCCATCTTTTATTTAGCAAGTTAACAAATTACATATGTTTGCATTTGGACAGAAAAATTTCAGAGTGCCAAATATTTATAAGTATACAATAGCTGGTGTTACATTGTAAACTGAATCAGGTTTAAGAATACAGTTACTTCAGACTCTTACCAATATAATGAAAATTGCAGTGTGGCTTGCTTTCTTTTGGAAATAGCATTTTGAATTTCAAGCCTAATTTCTCTAAGTCAGCCATTTCAGGGTTGTTTTTGTTGGGTGTTTTTTTTGCCCTTCATTTCTGTGTTAGGCTACATACTACGAGTAAATTTCAAACGCATCAGTATGCTTTATTAATGTGAGTGGTGAGTAACCATTAAAAAAATAACACCATGCATCCAAATCCAGCACAGCACTCAGAGTTTATAACCTGCTTCGGCCTGAGACTATGAAAGGTTTAGGCCGAATATTATGCCTGTGTTCAAAGTAGTTCATATCCTGCAAAGAAAAAAGGGTTAAAATAACTTCTTTGGCCTACAAATGCACACATCTGGTATAGAAAGTAGCTAACAAAGTTCCAAAATTGTAACCATGAAGTAATTGTGTTTAGTTTGTGCATTCCTGGTACTCAAAATACAATCACATTAGTGTTCAGAAACATTCAGAGTGAAGTGCAGTTATAAGAAAGGATGGTAGGTAGTGTTGCAGCCCAACATATAGGGCAAATTTTGGCTACCTGCAGGATTGCTACTACAGAGCTGAAGGGATAGTTTACTGTGTTGGAAAAAATTGATTCATTCATCACCATTTTTTTTGGATAATCAATAAACACCTGATTATTGAAAAAACAGCAAGAGCTGGACTTTTTAATTGAAAACAGAACAGATAGTGATATACCACAAATGACCGTGTATTATAAGTAGATATCAGTACTCACTTTTGCGATGAGTTAGGAATGAGACCCCTCAGTTGTCCATGAAGCGCATCTTGAATATTGCCAGATGAATACAGCCCAATAGGAGAATTATAGGAGGAGCTCACTACCTGTCTTTTGTCATCAATATTTGCTGCTGCAACAAAAGGCTGGGCCCTTCTATTGTGAGCTGTACCAATAGGCTTGAATTCCTGTACATGATAGGCAGACAAAATACACAAAGCTACAATGCACACCAAAGCTAGAAATGAGTAAAACTGACAACATCAGTATTGTTAATATCTGCATTTTTTACTTTTGCAACTTTGTTATTTTTTAACTGGTGCAAGCATACTATATTTTTCCATGAATTTTCTATATGCTACTTAAGCTGTACACATTCAGAGACTGGCATTCCACGTTTGTAATTAGTGTGTAACTTTAAGAAGAAACAAGAGGGATGAATATTATAGAAACTTGTTGCATTAGTGTCTAGGTTATGCACTGTTTATGTTCTTATTTTAGAAATGTTTCATGTATTGTCAGATTAATTACTTCAGTGCTAATGTCTGGCAACTGCATTTTTGTTACCTACTAATGGAGGGACTTGCAAAAGTATGAAGATTTTATTGCAAGTGTCTTGCCTAGAAAATACATCATTTTTAACATTTCTTTTAACTGAAATAATCTTGATTGTACATCAGATTGAGGAAGTTCTTCTGAATTCCTTCCATACTTTGAAGCATACATGTGCATCAAAATTGTGATGCTGTGAATTACAGACAATATGAAATCATCGTAAATAAGTAAATCCCAGACATGGCTAAATTTGAAATCAGTCTGCCTATGCCTATTTCTGAAATACAGTTTTGTTGGCCCAGATAATTTCCTCCAGTGTTTTTATGATGCAGAAATGCCTTTTTTAGGTTACCTTAGCTTTTAGGATTGCTAGAAAAATTTCCACTTAGAATAAATACAACCAATTACCAAAAACCAAAGCAGATATTTGAATATTCAAATCCACATAATAAGATAATACTAGCAGATAAGATTAGCATGGACATAGTTTTGACATCTGTAGAATTTTATTCATTCCTCAGAGCATTATTTCCTTTGTCAGACAGTATCTGCTCAAAGTTTTGGTGAATCATGAAAATCTGAATGTGAGTTGGCCCTTTGTTTTCAATTGAAACAATGGTTTCAGAAATACATTTGAGAACAGACCTGAAGAAAAGGCATGGATATATAGAACGTGCAACCAGAAAATGCAAACAGTAAAAAGCAGTTTTATTAAATGAAAATGTTTAGCAGCATTGCACTGTAAGAAGATACTGAAAGCAGCAATCAAATAACTGAGCACAAAGATTTGACTTGCAATTGCTTGTTTCTGTCTGATAGAACTGGGTTGCAGTTAAAAAAATGTATTAGTGAATGGAAATAATCTACTAGTGTTTAGGATCACATTTACTTAATGAAAGATATTAATGTCAAAGTATTTTAAATTGATTTAAATCCATGTATGGTACAAAACAAACAAAACCAACTGTGAGCATTGTAATTTCATCCCCTTTTTTTATTTCTTGTTAACAAATGAACAGCACAGAAGTAATAGCATGTTTACAATGTAACAGTTGTAAAATAAGTATTTGAAGTTAGTCAGTCTTAAATTCTGCCTTTTTAAACTCATCTGTTCATATAAAATATCAGTGACAGAACACACGGCAGTAAAAATAGTCCAGCTCTTGTGTTTATTGGATCTCTTTGAGTCTATGAAAAGTCCTCTAGTTCAAAAGCTAAATGAGAACTGGAGGTTGTTGAAATTCCTAATCAGGAATGTTTGAGAAT
Source organism: Psilopsiagon aurifrons (assembly GCA_025447955.1). Lineage (NCBI taxonomy): Eukaryota > Metazoa > Chordata > Aves > Psittaciformes > Psittacidae > Psilopsiagon > Psilopsiagon aurifrons. Next base: position 7,887 of record JAOEHY010029787.1, on the reverse strand, counting down.
AACAGTACTGCATTTGATAATTTTTTTTCCAGCTGACTGATGTCCTTTTTGCAGGGCTAACTACAGTTTGCCTTGATATAGCTATCGGAATAGAATGAATGTAGCCCCCAAGGTATGTAGAAATGCATCCAACACAGGGCATATGGTGGTATTCTTTGGGGATAATTGCTAAGACAGCAACAAATGTTTACATTTTGGAGGTATCGTGGCTAAAATCTTTATCTCTGAATGCTGTTGTGGAAGACAGGGTCAGTCTTATATAAGTGAATTAAGTAATAGACTAGAAACTGAATTACTTTTTAGAATAGTGGGTTTGGGCTTTTTCATAGATGTTTTTTACTTATTTATGTGTATAGTGTATTTATGTCTTCCAGGAATGTATAATATTTTTCATGGCCAAAAGCCTAGTCATACCGAACAAATATTCAAAGGCAAAGATAAAAGCAAAGAAGAAAAGCCCAAATAAAAACAATTCAAGAAATTGTGGTAATGGAAACAAATTCATTTTAGATGAAGTTAAAGGGATTGTAACGGAGAAAAAATTACAGGTCATAGTATTGTTTACATCGACAGTGCAGTAGAAGGGACTTCAGTAATAATTTTAGAAGATTCAATTTCCCATTTCGATTGTTTTATTTTCTCTTTGTAATTATATGCTTTGAGAAACTTATGTTCTAAATTGCTTTAATACAAAATACAATGTGATTGTACTAGTAATACTTCAAGTAGTCTATTATTTCCTGTTATCTACCTATCACACTGTAGGTTGCTCCAGACTAACAAAATCAGGTGGCTTTTTTTATGTGGAAATGACTGAGAGCTTTCAAGAGCAGTTCTCAGTCAGCCATTTACTGCTCTAAGTTGTTTACTAGAATTGTTCTACTAGGAAAAAGTAGTGAGAGCTTTCATTGTGCTATGACAATTGCCTATAGCACTCTCTAAACGACTCTTTGGAGTTGCTCAATCTAATGCAAAAGTTTGCAGTGTAAAGGTTCCTTGTTCCATAGTTGCAAGCAGGCACAGTATTTAGTTGCTTATCAGTTTTTGCATAACCATCTCCAAGCCTCAGTAGAGCAGTTTTTGTTCGCTGAAGCTAAAGTAAGACTTTTTTTGCCAAATGTAGCCAAATTGATGAACAATTTGAAAAGTTTTATTTTCATTTATAACTATCTTTTGTTAGCTTGCAAATAGAAAATTTGTTTGTTTACAAGCACTGCTACTTTTCTGGGGCCTGCTATTTATATTCAGTACTCATGATTTTCCTAAGTAAGAAAAGAGAGATACACTAAAATGAACAAGTTTTCTATTTAGTCTTGGAAAAAGAGTTTTTCTGATTGCTCAATAGAGACTGCTGTTCAGTAGTCTGCCAAATACCACTTAGTGAAACCTTGTGATTTACTTCTAAGTAACTATCCTTTTTAGGAATGCAGCTTTCATGCAAAGGGATTACTCTTGTTATACATGCCTATATGGTTTTCTCTACAGCTTTTTTAGTGAATTTGTTCGATTGTGATTTTATGTGTAGCCTCGCTATTCCACGAAAATATGTATTTAAAATAGTTTTGTTTCTTCACTATCTTATACTGCTGAAAAATGTTATTTCTGATGAAGTTTGCTGTATCACTTAATGCAAATTTTTAGATTGGAAGGAGAGAATTTGAACATTGAAATGCTGTATTTGTGTTTGGAGTATCTCCTTGAAAACAGAATTTGTGGAAGCAGTTATTGCATAGGATTTCTTGAAATGGAATCTGCACTTACCTACATTTTTTTTGTAGGATAGCATAGAATAAATACTTTTACATACTTGCTTTGATCCTGGCCTTCCAGGATTAGCAGAATTCTCTTCCCTTCCCCCTCTTGAGAGAACAGCAAATGTTCATGTGGGTTAAAGGGGAATAACAAAGGAATAAAACACTAGTTGTAGACAGTAGCTAGCAAATTAATTCTTAACAATATGGAGTCTTCTGCTCTAAGTTTTGACAAGGGACTGTGCAAAATGACCGCAAAGGAGATAATTTAGAGTATAAAAAAGTGAATGGAAATGGTTAGGTAACTTTTAACAATTCATACCTGTGGTTCAGCTTCCAAATTTATCTTGAAGGGATGTGTTTTGCCATCTTCTGAAACTTGTGGGGACCATAATTTAGTTCCTGCCCTGGATAGAAAGGAAGGCAGAATTTAAATAAATTGAATTCTTATATACTTGTTTATGTCCCTCTAAAATATAATGCAGCTTGAAAATACGCAGTTTGCTCTATGCTTTTTTATTATTTTGACAAAAAAACCCAACTTAAATGGTATATAAAGTGTAAGTAAACAATATATAAAAAATGCATTTACTATAAAAAAATGTATACTGTGAACAATGGGAAATAATTTGTTAGTAGTTATAAATACAAAGGGAAAGGAGAACTAGTACCTTTCTGATGTGAGGTGACCACATTCTCTACAGTTTTGTTTTCTCTAATGATTGATAGAATGAATGTTGGGTCCTCAGACTATTTTGCACAAATAAGTGAATATTAGAGTAATAATCCTAACCCAGAACAGAACAACATCAGTTTCTTTTTTTACTACCACAATATCCAAGCAAAGCCTGCTTTTCCATGTAGGAGGACTGCAATTGTCATGGTTTAAGCCCAGCCAGCAGCTAAGTACCACACAGCTGCTCACTCACTTGCTCATTCTCCCCCACTCCCCAGTGGAGGTATGCAAACTATGTATGCAATTGTAAATGGAAGTTGCACAGATGATTCTTTCAGTCACTTAGGGAGAGGTAACAACATGCCAATATCAGTTACAATTCTGGCTTCATTGACAAAGTGAATCTTGGCAGACAACTTTAGTGTAATGTTAATGTTAAATACTAATTTAATACTGTTTGTTAAAAAAATACAAATATTAGCCTTTAAAAATATGTGCATACTTCATAGACATGATTTTTTTTACCATATTTTGAAAATTGCTTCCTAAGAGAGTTGCTAAATGGTATATGCCAATCTGTAACAGAACCGAGAATTGACTGTAGGACATTTTAACTGTGTTGTGTGCTTTTGTAATTAGACAATGCTTCTTTCAAAAAACCACCTCCAAACCATCTTTTGTATTTGGAAAGGAATACTGTGGTAATCTGTACTCAAGTGCTCCTTCAGGGCCTCAGGTCAGAGCTGCCTCATTATTATAGACAGCTGAAAAAGTGTGCTAGGTGGTTCTGATTAAAGCCTGAGCAAGCTCAGTTAGGAAATGTGAAGAAACAGGTTGTTTTTCCTGCTGGCTTATTTGAAAATAGGTTGGAAAAGACCTTGAATATCATCAAATTTAGACATGAAGCAACAAGATGTTTCTGGATTCCTGCAGTTTAGGTAAGAGGGGGTTATATGTTTTGTTTTGATTTTAACATTGCTTTGAGAATCCTGTATTTGGTTAAATACATTGTGACCAAAGAGGCTGGCTTTAATCCCCCTCCTTTGTTATCCATTATGAAAGTCTGACCTGATGTTGCTTTCCTTAAATGGGAGGATGTACTAGTAGCTTTGTCTGTGATTGGGAGCAGGAGGCAATGACAAGCAGCTGTGGCTGAGGGAGTGTTAGGGCAGAGAGGTGTCTGAATGAGTGGTAGTTTGTTGAGGGTTTTAGTGTTTCCCTAAAATATGAAGAACTGCTTGTTTACTGAGTGCAAGCATAGGACTTATGGAGTCAGCAGAGGCAGTAGTAGGTGGTAGGGTTCATAGCTCAATAAACGTGGTGAGTGGCCTGAGGGAAGCTATTCTTCTTGTGCCCATGAAGACATGTTCAAAGTAGTTTTGCCTGATCCAGAGTTGGTCAGGTAGGTCTGGGTGCTTGTGATTTTGAAGGTTTTGTGAAATTCTTAAAGCTGTTTAAAGCAGTTGCATTATGTAATAGTTGCACTGTGTAATCAGCTGGTCAGGTACTGCCTTTCAGAAGCAAGTGGACATGTACACATACCTCTCTATTTTCAAACAAAGCTGATGTGCAGCTGCTTTAATTCTCTCCTGGGCATCATTATGTGTCATGTTCTCTGTGCCTAGACCATCAATAGCTATGATAACATCGCCAGGGCACAGGTTGGCAGCTGAAGCCTTGCTTCCAGGTGTAATCTGAAAAAAATGCAAAAATTAATTGTTTGAGCACTATGCATACCTGAAAATTGATAGAGAAAATAAACTTCACTATGCTTCCCTATGTGCTCTGTGGAGAGAGGGAAGGAGCCTGTAAACAACTGTATGAATGCTTACAAAAAAATAAGTTCTTATTTCTGCTAGACCCTCTGTAGTTCTGTTGTCAGGTCATCATATGAATACTTTAGTCATCATACCATCAAATTAAATGGAAATTATTTCACACTTCTACATTAAATAGTTTCCACTCTTATTTCTGTAGTTGCTGTAACTTTGAATCCTCTCTCTCAATTGCCATTGTGTAATTTGCTTGAAGAAAAAATAGTTACATTTTTCCTTTGCAGCTCCAGGCTATAGCAGAAGAATAGAACTGTTCAGAAATTGTGCTACTTTATGTTCATGTGCATAATGTGCCATTGGCTGGATAATGTAGCCACTTGTGGTCTTACCACGTTTAAGGACAAATATTAGTCAAAATATTAGATAAATGTTAGTGGCTTTGTTTTTTTTTGTTTTTATTGGTAGTCTTCTACATCATAGTTAAAATAATTGAAATGCAACACAATTCTGTTTTAAAATAACTATTGTACAGAGGCCATTATCTTAGCTGCTACTAAAACTTGTTCTAGGATCGCAGGCCTTTATTTGCAAACAGGTGGCTTCTTATACTACCCTATCATTTAAACAGCTCTTTGGTCACTGAGTGGAATTTAGGTACCTTAGGTGTTTATTGCCATCTTAGGTGACCTTTTATGACCAAGACAGCACCATGAAATTAATGGATGTAGCACAGAGGCTTCTGGAATTCAGCTCTTCTGGGACAGCGGAACAAATGGGCAGGTTGATTCATCAAAACTAACACTAGCTGCTTATTTCAAAGTAAATGAATTCCAGCGTGAAGGACAAAAATGTCCATGTAGAGCAAGAGCAGTTCCCTGCTTTGCCGTGTCTGAAGTGAAAAAGCTACTGGAGAGAATTTTTTTCACCATGGGCTCTGCTAAGCCAAAGCAAGTGCTATCTGTCTCAATCATTAAAAGTGTTATTAGAGGGCTGGAAAACATGCTATGGAGATGTTCTTCAGTTCTGGAGTTTCTCAGTTTTTCAGCAGAGGAAGAGAGGAAGCTGCCCAGTGTACCTCCAGTATGTTCTGAAATATAGTTCTATAGTGAATCTGGTAGATCTGTTGCTTCTGGAGGTGACAGTACTGTCAGCATAAAAGCCAGATAGAAATACTTTTTTTGATATCTGTTGTACTGTAAAAGTATTGAAACAGTGGCAAAATCAGTCAATCATTCTCTCCTCTTTCTAGCTGTCCATCTCTGTTAGGTGAGTCTGAATTCTCAAAGAACCTAAGAGTTTGTTTGGGCTTTTTTCTGCATTCTAGCATGTAAACTCACTTTTGATTTAACTCTAACAAACTGCAATGCATGAGTTGTTATCAAGTTAGGCAAACATCCCAAATGAGTACTTGTGACCACCTGGAGGCTTTTACCCCCTCATCCTCCAAAACAATGGACTTACATGCATAACAAAGTGTTAAAGTGCCTGAATAACTTGTTTGGGTGTGAATTGAGGAAGTTGCTTGCAAAATCTAAGTCTGATGTCCCCAGAATTGTCTGTTTCTGAAACTTCAACAACTTACTGTATCTAAGTGAGCTACACTGAGAGTACTCACATTATTGTAACAAGACGGGGTGTGTGTGTGTAAGATATGATCATACTTCTCTCTTTAACCCAGAATAGCTCCTGACTTTGGATAGCATGTTGTGGACATGCATGGAATGACAAACTGCAGCAGAATGCTTAATGTTTGAGTGTGACTGTTGATGCTCTAATACCCAAAATTGGCAAATGCAGCCATTCTTGGTTACCTCTCAAGAGTAATCTTCCTTGAATAACCCTTATATAGGTTATTTGGTAGATTATGCTTTTTACATGTCACAACAATTCGTCTGCTATGTCTGTGGCATACTGCAGCAGTGTACTGAGATAATGATTGTGCCTTACAAAGCAGCGTATCTGTCTAGCATAGTACATTTCCCTGCAACTGTGCCACTTTTGGGACCTAATACACTCTGTGTTGCTGGTAATAATGCACAATCCCTTGGACTTTCTTAGTGTATTATCACCAGCCGCAGTGGTACCAGTGTATAGTGGAATGGAGTTACTATCTTTTGGTGGGAGTAAGAAGGGAAAGAACTGTATTTACTATTCCTTATCTCAACTGGTTCTGGGACATGTCTTTTTTGCCTTTGGGGCCTTAACACCTTGATGGGGGTGCTTGGCTCTACTTATCCAGGCCTTCTGGGGTGCAGAACTATCTGCCATCGTATAATCCCATCTCTTGTCTGCTCTTCCTGGGTTTGATGGTAAGAGCTGGAGATCTGCTGCTAGGATGCGGTAGGAGGAATGTAGCTGGGTGCCAGCTCTTCTCTCTTCCCAGTGTTTCAGGGGAGAAATCTTGTCTGTTGTTTACAGTGAAGGGGGAGTAGGCAAAAGTACTGCAGCCTAGGTTTTATAGAAAGGTACCAGGTTGTGCACTGCAAGATTATATCATATCATAGGTATAATATTGATGTTATGGATAACTTGATAATATAAGTTTCTTAAGAAACTGATTAGTGAAACATTAAATGTATATTGTGAACCCAGAATTGTATTATGACTGTAGTTTGTTGCTTCTCACCCTTGCTTTATGAGGTAGATGCTACTGGTGCTTTGGAAAAACTTGTCTTTCTCTTCAGGACATGTCTATATGGCACACCTGTTGCTTGTGTATCCCAGGTATCTCAGATTTGGATGGATACAAGGATATGTGTTGAGCATTCAGATGTTGTCAGAGATTAGATAACTAACCACACAAGGGCAATGTCTCCTACGAAACTTTGAAAAAACCCTCTCTGCAGGGTTTTTTTCAAAGACTGGTGCAGCTCCTCATGGCACACCTTCCTAACTATTTCAGGCTCTGTTTTTTTCTGAAGGGAGTTATGGATGTCTGCAGACAGAGTGGCTAAATATAAAATGAAATTAATATAAATATTTGCATTTTGATTTGCAAACGTTTATATTAAAACAGAACTTCAATCTAGAGTTGATAATATTTCACCATTCCCTCTAACTTCTACTGGTTTCAATAGTTCCTGTAATGCGTTATTTAATATGACCTAAATTCTAGGATTGCATTCCTCTAAATGCTTAACTCAAATGTTTCTTCTAGTCAGAATAAACTAAAAGTACTCAGTTTCATTAAGACTGTGATTTTTATTAGTTTCATTGATGTAATTTCTTTGCATCTGTGTAAAGTTCCACAGATGTCAAGAAACATTTTCATTATTTCTAGTTAATTAATTTCTGTCCCTAATAGAATCTGAATATGTTTATTTTTAGTTCCCTCCTGTTCTTCCTACTCTCCCAGTGATTGTGATTTGTGTTTTTTGCATGTGCTTGAAGTGATCAAAACAATGGAAGAAATCACAGATGGGTTTTTGAGACAACATCTGTTCTTTAGACAGGTGGATGATAATCTCTTACATTGTCTGTTTGTCTTGATAAGTCCTGGTAAAAATTCTTCCTTGCTCAACAAGGACTATAGTAAATCAAACTTAATAGCTGCTCAATTATTTTATTCAAAATGTGTTAAAAAGAATTTCTATTTTTTATGGCTAATTATTTTTTTTCTTGCCAGCACAGGCAAGCCAAATGTGAATGGGCTGTTGGTGATACCTTTTAGGAAAGGAGCCCCCCC
>JAOEHY010029786.1:0-26869 GCA_025447955.1 Psilopsiagon aurifrons | reverse complement strand
GGATTTAAGTGTTATGGTCTTGATACAAATGAAACATCATAATTTCCCCTTCCAGGGATGCTGCGAGTGATGCTGAGAGACAGTCCTCACTGAAGGAGGAAAGATGCAGGGGAACATGCCCTGCCACATGCTCCTTTGGAGGCCATCAACTGTGCCCAATGTCAACGCAGGATTTCCCATAGGTTGTACTTCAACAGCCTCATTGGTTCCATGGCAGAAGTAGGAATAAGCAGCACAAAAGTACCCACTGACAATTTAGAAAAGCTATGATAATCAATTGATGTCTTCAGAGATGAAAAGTGCTAAAAGTAGCTGGGTACAAGCAAGGTGTGGGGGTTGAGTGCTGTTTACATGTGAAGACAGGTGTTTAAAGCTTCATGGTGCTGATTTTTATCTTGGAAGATATGGGAGTGCTGGAATAGACTGTCCATCATGTGCATGGCTGCAGCAACCCTCATTTGGGTGAAGACCCAGCCCATTAAAACAGGGACCAAAGCCTGGAGTCAAGGCCGAGCAAAGCTGAGCTTGGGAACAGGCAGGGGAAGGATCTGAATGTCATGACCCACCTGTCTCAATAAAACCCAAGAGTCCAAAGCATGTGAGTCAGATGTAGGAAACTGGATTTTCAAGAGACAGCAGGAGGGGAAAAGGTGGGGCAGGAAAGACCTAATTTCTGTCCTTTCACCAAACTTCAGAGCATCTGTTTATGAACCATATGTCTGAGCCCAGAGATCCAGGAGTTTATTTGGCTTACCTCTGGATCTGATTTAATCACACTCCCAGCCAGATAAAAGCAGAAGCTAGATGTTGCTTAATGTCTAAAGAATTATTTCTGCTGTCTTCTAATAAAGCAAGCTGATGTAAGCTGGAGTTGATAACAAGATCGCTGCGCTGGGGTAGCAAAATCTCATTTTTCAGGACAACTGAACTGTCAGTGCCAAAGAGCAGACAGGTTATTGTTCATGCTCCTCCAAGGTTGCTTTTATTAAAATGGAAATTTCCAAAGCTTTGCATGCATACGCACGCAGCCACAGGTGCAGATACCTCTTCAAGGGGAAGAGGGTGGACACCAACTTTGTCCTTCAGCACATTAGTTGCAGCAGCCCTTATAAATGGGGCTACTCTGGGGAAACTGCAGCACAGCTGTCTCTGCGCTGGGTGAAAGGGCTTGTGTCTTCACAGCCCACATCCTCACCATGGTTTTGAGGTGGTTTGGGCAGGTATGGCAGCCTCAGGTGTGTGCAAGGTGCTCCCCTACAGCAGCAGCCCATGAATTTCCCACACAATGAGAATTTGCCCTCCCTCCTCAAACCCAGCATAGGCATCATCACCTCAAAACTGGGCCTTTTGTTTTGGCTGCTGCAGCTCTTCATACAGGAGGGGGGCAGTACACCAGACCCTCTCCTGCATGGCCACACTCAAAGCACTGCAAGTGGTTCACCCCTGTGGGCAGTCCCCACCCAACAGAATAGAATGGACTGGACTACACTAGAATAGAATCAAATTTTGTATTGGGAGAGACCTACAGTGATCATCTAGTCCAACTACCTGACCATTTCAAGGCTGATCATAAGTTAAAACATGCTATTATGGACATTGTCCAAATGCCTCTTACACACCGACAATAAAAAAAAATGTTGGAATAAAAAACAAAGTGAAAAATTAATGCCTGGCTGTACTTTCACTTGTTGTTGTAATACATGGAGTAACTGCAACAGGCCTAACCAGAACTTGGCTGCTGACAACAATTTATTCAACAAATGACCTTTATCTTCCCAAGTGCTTGTGAGGAACAGATTAATTTTTTAAAAATGTGTGCCTTAGTTAAAATAATTTTCCCTTTTCCCTTTCCTGAGGTTAACTGAATCAAAGACTGTTTGTGCAATATCTCATTGTGGGACACTCCAAACCTGTGGCTTGTCATTAGCGAAACAAATCAGTGCCCTATTCCCAGACTGAAAAAAAAAAAAAAAAAAAAAAAAAAAGAGTATTTAAATTATTAATTTGAAAGTGAAATTTTGAATTAAATTAATCTCGGAAAGAAACTGAAGTTCAAGGAATTTCATTACTGTGTCTGGAAGTGGTAAATGATGGTACAAACCTCCACTGACTGGTGCTCCTTACCAGAAAGAGCTGGTAGAAAGTGATGCTGCTGGAAATCAAATCACACAGAGCTGCAGAAACTGCAGCTCTCAGCCTACAAAGCCACGAGGCAGTGAGGGACCAGACATGAGACCCCCAGCCTCTCTCTGCCCCTGAGTGCTATGCAGCTCAGTTTTTCCTTGAGACTTCAATCTCTGACAAGAAACTAGGTTCTGTGCTGAAGAAGCGTGAGGGACTTGGTGAAGACCAGGTTCAGGTTATGGATGCCATGGGAAAGCAGAATTATGCCAGGGAAAAGGAGCTGGATTTTCTTCCTAGCAACTTTTGTTATAGATTTAGGTTTTCCACACATTTTAGCAAGCAACAATCATTCATTACAAAATATTTTGGAAGCATTTTACCGTATATGGGAATAATTGGTTTCTCTTTTTAAGATGCAGTGGTACGGAGACAGAACTGACAGAAACACCAACTATCTACGCATGAAAAATACCACCTTGGACATTTTCTTTTCTCAGAAACTGTCACATGGGGCTGCTCCTGGAACCACGCCAACTTAGTGGAACTTCAGACCCACAAAGCCGTACAGAAGTCAGGCAGCAATTAATACTTGCTCATGCTTAAGATAATTTCCACCTGTAACAACAACAGTCTGTTATTTGTTCTGAAACAATTATTCCCTTCTCAGAAGATCCTTCCCTTTCCCATACCTATGCAATATCCACGTGCAGCTGGCACCTTCTGCGTTATTAATTTCCCTTTACCTCCTCCTCTAGCTGTTCCCTAATGAGCTCGCATGACGAAGAGGATCTGAACAAGCTGCATTTGAGAAGCAATCAACTCAAATTAGAAGGGCTTTCTTCTAGCCCGTGTCTGGGAAACCATCTCTCCCCCCGGGCACATGGCACTGACTGCTGCTCCCACTCGGCTCTGACATGTTAATGTAGGGAGCGTGGCTGCTGCCTTTGCAGCATTATTTTGACAACTGAATATTCCACTTGCAGCTCCTCGGCGTGGTTCACATGCCTCCTAAATCTCTCTGCTTGAAGTATAATATTTTCTTGCCATTCATATCTCTTCCTGTGGGAACTTATGATAAGCTTTGGAAATGGCTTAGACACACTCACTCCCCTCTGATGGAGTAGCCATGTATGACTCTCACAGTCAAAATCTTTGCATTAAGATGACTAAAAAACCATGTATTAGGAACACTTCAGATGTTCGTAAGTCGTCAGTCACGCCAAACCTCAGTGTTTAAATTACCCTGGTCATGAAGAGTATCCTTTGAGAAAATTTGTTTTATTATCTTTAAGTCTACGAGATCCTGGTCGGGACTGGACGGCATCTGTCAGTACTAGCACAGGGGTGGCATTCTCACTTCGTGTCTGTGCAGCCCAGAGCCTATGCACCAATTTGGTCATGGAAATACTGTGGCAATGTACATATACTAGGCATCTAAAATGATCCATATGTCTTTTTGAAGAGTTTCTGCTTTCTGGGACAGACAATGCTGTCCTGAATGTGGGGCTTCACACCCAGAAAGTCCAGCCCCTCCACACTAGCCAGTTGCCTTTGCCTTTTTTGCTTTCAGCTCCAAAGTCTTTTTCCCTTCTGCCAACTTCACTACAATGATGTGATGTTCTCACAGGTTACTGATGAAAATATGTTTGATAACAGAGGTTCAGTGAGCATCTGGACTGCCTGTTGGGAAGCCAGCTCAGCAAGGCTGGGCTTTCCCAGGAGAACCATGTGGCCCCAGACTTTGGGCGCAGATGGGAGGAGCAGCTCAGCCGTGATGTTGCTGTTTCTCCCAGACCTAACAAGAGGCCAAAGGTGAAGAAATTAGGAAAATGAAGACCAAATACTCTTGCAAGAATCACAGGTGGACATGGAAGGCTGCTTGCTGCATGACCTCTGCCTCTCTAGCCCTTGCTTTCAGCAAGTGTCATGCAGCAGAGTAAGTTTTAACACACTGTGTAACTATTAATCACAAAAAGCCTTTCAATTAGGACCAATGAAACAGGCTGAAATTTTTTGCAAAACTGAAATTAACAATAATCTTATTATTTTTTTTAAAATGCCAGATGTTATGATCAACTACAGTTGTGCGATTAGACCTTTGGACACTGCTATTCAGGGTGCAAAATGAGATGGTCTGTGATTCACCAGGGCCTCGCATTGCCATGCTCTAGCTTGGCTTCAAGCATAGACATGCTTTAATTTATGCTACAGTTTGTACTGCAGTTTGAACTAATATATTAGTTTCAGAGTTGAGTGTACCACCTACTGCTAAAGAGAGTTGCAAATGTGGAATTTCACGGTGGAACATCAGTACAAAACCACTGCATTCTTGCTAGCGTTTATGAGTGCTGGGTACATGGACCATGTTAAAGCCCTTGGCATAGTACTACAACATTGCTCAAGTGAAAATGTACAAGAGCTTATCATGGACAGTGCTGTCATTTTTATTTTAATTTTTTTTTAATTACAGCTTAATTTGGAGCCAGCAGAAGCCTTGACTGGATAGCTTCTCCCACAGAGTGCATTCATGTTTTAGCAAGGGATGCTGAACACACCATCTTAAAACTTCCCTAGAAGTAAAAATACTACGTAGTTTCCACCCTCCCTCCCTCCTCTTATCTTCCACCTCCCCCTGGAAAAGTTATTTCCAAAGAAATGACTGTTGTTTCCTCGAGCCTTAAACTGAAGGTGTATGTATTTGCAGACATGAATAATTTTGTCGGAAAAGGTATTTTTCAGAAGGCTGTGTGTGGGAGAAGAGGACTGTGAGGGATGCCTGCACATAGCCTGTCAGTTTGCAGCAGGGTGCACCAGGAAGGAGGCAGCTTGGTGCTGCCTGCAGCTACCCACAGTCCCTGATCACATCCTTTGAGCTTCTTACCCTGTCACAGTCCAAGTAATTGACATTCCTGGCATGATGTCCTCATCTTTTCGCTTGCCCTCCTTATCTATTGCAGTGCTCCCTGCTCTCCCTTTGCTTTCTGCCCTGCAGGCCTACAACTGTTGCTTGCAATACTTTTTTTTATACCGTTTCTATATCTCGCCTCAATCCAGCCGGTACCATTGTAGGCAGTTTCCATGTGTCACTGCTTCTTTCAAGCATCATATCCTCCTGCATGATACTGACACATCCAACTCAGCCAGCCCACTCTCTCCTTTGTGCAGTCTTTATATTGCAAGTTATTTAAACTCCCAGCTATTTTCCCGATTAAATAAACCCAGGACCTGTTATTGTAAAAGTATCAGGGTTTTATTAGAAAGCTGTATTGCCATCTTGTCATTTTGTTCCCTATTCACCTCTCATCTTCCCATAGACAAGGCCTCTGAATTTCTTTATATATATGTGTATTCATGCTTTTATTGAGCAGGAATCATCTTTGCAATCTCTACTCTGAGAAGAGCCTGCTTTGCAGATCATATTCAGTGTTTTACTTGGGTTTGATTTTGTCTCTGCTCTGACAAACGCATCATGAAGTTAATAGCAACAAAAGAAAGGCTTGAGGATTTGGCCCTGATTTCAGTCATAGGAGTACATCTTCTCATGCTACAGACTCTTCTCTCGCTGTTGCAGCCACATCCAAATTCTAGGAATATCTTCTGGATTAGGTTAAGGAAGGGTGGGTATGGCACATGAAAATGCAAAGAAAACTGAAATTCATTAAAGTGTAGCAGTTATGTCAAAGATAGATAGTTGCAAAAATACACCATCTTGATGCAGTTAGTGGATTTTACTAACCATGCCATTCAGAGCCCAGAGGAAGAAGAGGTGAGCTGTGGTGGTACCCCCTGGCTGTGGGATTCATCCTGGTAACACAGGGTTAAAGCTTCATCCTCCAGCTTTCAAAGCAGGAAAGTGCAAATATGGTCCAAATTTGGCTTTTAGCCTGCACAGCCACAGGTGAATAAAAATGTGGAAACATGCAAGAATCAACAAGGCAGCTGATATTTTTACACATTTTTAAAATATTTTATTTTTTTAAAAAGAAATACGTATTTATTTCCCAGTCTTTTAGCCTGCAAATGAAAAACCCTCATCTGGCATCCTGATCCAGCCACTTGCTGTCACACACAGTGCCTCATCCAGACTAGAGTTGCATCAGCACATAAGTATGAGCTTCACAAAGGACACAACTATTTTGGGGGTGCCCACAAGTCCAACCCCATCTGTCAATTAACAAATTTAAGCAGAGCCATGAAGTGTCAATCAGACTGATGCCAACACACAGAGAAAATCTGGCATTTTCTCCCCGGCTCTACAGCTTTTTTCCCAAGGCATGTACCACCCTCAGGAATATGGCATAGGGGCAGTTCTCATGGATCCTTCAATACTGACTAGACATAGGGGTAGCAGTTTTCACAGTAACCCGCTAATCTCTTGGGGGCCTGATCTTATCTCTTGCCTTCCTAAATTTCCATGGGCTGAGCTGGGCAAGAGCCAAATCTAGCCATGTTTTAAGCAAGAAGAGGAGACTGTGGCTGCAATGGCAAGGTGAGGGCAGGGTATCAGCTGTGGGTGTCATGGGTTTAATGCACGGCTGCACCGTGGTCCCCCAGCCCTGCCCACAGATCTGTGTTTAATGGTGGAAGACATCACCAACATAGTTGCCTCATCATTTTTTGCTGCAGCCAAACCTTTCCCTGCACCAAACCCCACAGCATCACCTGGGCCAGTACACTATGCCCTTCGGAGTGTTTTTCAACCCTTTCCCAGGCTGGACAGTTCTCCATCTGAATTCAGTGCTTTCAGAGTCTGGGGGCTGCCAGGGTCAGTGATACTCTTGGCAGCAGTGGAGGGATGAGTGGGACAGCCTACCAGCCAAGCACTCCAGGTGGGGAAAAAGGGTATAAAAGGGGTTTGGACAGCTGGGGAGGGGGCTAAGTGAAGGCTATCACAGTCTCTGCAGCTGAGCTTGGTCTCCTTTGTGCACCAGGACCCAGCACTTCCACAGCCCCTCCAGCTGCTCCTGCTTTTGACATCACAGTCAGGATTTTGGGGGGCTTTGTGGGACTGAAAGAGCCAACCTGGCCTTAGTTTGGACCCACCAAAACACACACATCAAGAACTTCCCCAGCAGTCTTAAAAGGTGCATCTGCCCTACACAGTGGCTTTAAAAGGAGCTTAATAGGAAACTTTGGAGCCACCTTCTCCAGATAGAGGGTTTACAGGATGGGAACAAGGCAGAAAAATTGGGGAAAGGGGTTGTTGCTGTTGTTATTATTATTTAAAATTCTTATTTCCCCTTGGTATTATATACTGCAATTTTCCTCAAGGATTTTCTCTCCCTGGAGTAAGGAAAAAAATCTTCAGCAGTCATTCAAAACCAGAGGCACATCTCTAATTCATGTCCTGGCAGCAGACCCTCCTGTAGCCAGGGAGATGCAGCTTGCCATCCTAAATACGTACTGAGCTGCTGGGTGTTGTAGTAACATGCTAATGACATTAAAAGCCTTGATAAAAATATGCCTTATTCTTCCATTGATCAGTGCTGGATGTGGCAGGTTCACTGAGAGAAGTAACCTGCCAGACGCCCAAATGGTGGCTGTTTAATTTTCCTGAAGTTAATGGAGAGAGTGCCCGTAATTACACATGGCCTTCTGTAACTTTTCAGCTTTTGTGATGAAGTAGAAGACAGCATCATGGCACTTACAGCTATTTATTATTTAAACTAATGGACTGAGACTGATTAAATTGACTGCCACAGGTCCAGGCTGCTCCAACCATGGTCTTGGGGTACAAGGAGTGGGCTTTTCACCTCAGTGTGGCACTGCATCCAAATATCTTGGGACCAAAGCTGGACAATCTCTTATTTGTATACACAGAGCACTGTCCCTGTAAAGGCACAGGTTGCTGAGGAAAATAGTTCAAAACTTTTGAAGACATGATTTAATATGAAAAGAGGGGAGGAAAGGCTAAAGTCTAAGCATACAGTATACAGCCTATTTTGGTATCTTGCAGATATTATGGGTCGTTGTGAATTCTTGACCAGATGAAACTGTAATGACTGCCAGGCATAAACACAGGAAATTTCTGTGTTAAAAGCCCCAAATGACTCATGTTTTTCAAAGCTTTTAGAAATTACACATTCAAACAACAAGCTTCGTTCTCTTACCTGCCCAACGCTGGCTCGATGCACGAAGATATTTGTTAGCATTGGAAGTATGAACCATATTTACGGCCATGAAGATTTGCTGCCACCTCTTCCCTGTGGTTCAGACCAAGGCTTGTCCACTGAACGGCTCAGCCCCAGATGGGAAGACTTGTGCCCTTCTGCCCTGGCAAGGCCAGCTTCCCTCCATGGCTGATTTCCCACGCAGGCAGTGGGTTCCAAGGCCTTCGACTGTTGCCTTGAGGATCTGTTCACATCTCTGTTTCCTCCCCTGGTCCCATATGATGTCATAAAGAATAAGCTACTATTTAATGGACTAGCTCTACTGCCCATAGGTTGTTTAGAAGTAATGTAATTTTTTATATATAATGACAGTTGGATCAGTCACATACTTTACAATATCTTAGTTATTTAACAAACAGTTATAAAAAATACAGTCCTGAAATGAGCATGACTGGGGAAATGTCCCTAGCATGGCCAAGTCCCCCAGGCTCCATTGCCTGCATGTGTCTGGGGATATTTGTGGTGCCAGGGTATCACCCTCTCTGATGCTGCTACTCTAGCTGGACATAGGTGTCCCACAGTTCTCCTGGCAGCACTTGAGAACATCTCAGCCGTCCCCAGGCACCTTGGACAGCCCATAATGTGTGAGACCACCTCACAGCCTCCCTTGCTACCTCCCTTCCAGGCACATCTAGTGTCTTGGTCACTTGCCCCTCAAGGAGCCGCTGTAGGTCAGTCACAATTCATGCCCATTTCATCACAATAAAAACTCAAGAATCAAGAAAAATGATCTTTGCCATGTGGTGGTGGTGTCCACAGGCTGGAAGCATGGTTGCCCATCAGCAGGGCAATGCTGACCTCTGCTGCCTGAAACCAAAATTAGGAAAAGCTACCTGCAACAGCACCAGCTTAGGCATGTGCTTTTGTAGAGTGGCTGAACACCGCCCAGATGCAATTCGATTTCCATGTCACCTGACCTGGGTGAGCACAGGTTTGTGACTTCAGACCCACAAGTCAGATCTTGAGGAGATGCTATAAAAGCCAATCAGGCTACAAGTCTGGGCTAAGCCGTTTCCCAATGGTGATTCTGGCAGCAGAGAGAGCCAGGGTCAGTGTCACCGTGTCTGGCAGCTGATGCTGACATGTACGCCCCATCCAGCACAGTGGGTCAGGGGAGCTAAAAGTGGAGCATTACAAAGCAATTGCAATCCTGTCGAGACTCTGACTCTTCCTTTTCTCTATATGCATTAGTCACTTGATTCCCCTGTGTCTTTGTCCAGCTGCAGATTAGCACCAGTAATAATACACCTTACGCAGCTACCAGAAGACATAACTGATGGCAAAACCTCCCCAAAGGTGTTGCATTAACACATGAGTTTTCCCTTCACATGCTGCCTGCTCAGGAAAGACACATCTTGCTCCTCTTTGTATCACCTGTACACCAGCTTTTAGCTCCCCTGAACCTTTTTCTTCTCTCTTCCTCCTCAAAGAGTTGCCAAATTTGATGGATCTCAATCCAGAACCATCTACCCCATCTTACTCTCTTATGGTGGAGGCAGATGAGGTGATGGCTGGCTGCACACCCACTCACTGGGTCTCCCAGGATAGACCACCTTGACCACACACTGCAATGAGAACTACTGAGGGCTTTTTGCTAGACAAACTCTTTGACTTCACATACAATACAGAAAACTTTCAACCCAGCCAGTGTACAAGGGAAAACTCATGTGTTAATGCAACACCTCTGGGGAGCTTTTGCTGTCAGTTGTGTCTTCTGCTATCTGCATAAGGTGTTTTATTACTGCTGCTAATCTGCAGCTGGACAAATAGAGACGCAGAGGAGTCAAGTGACTGACGCGCAAAGGGAAAAGGAAGAGTCTGGGGCTCAGCAAGTCGTCACCAAATCCTTGGCACTGGACAAACTCAACAGTGATCTACCCCCGAGTGACTTCTGGCTAAAGGGTACACCGCATAAGCCTTTGCTGCTCCTAATCAGAGGGAGAATTATCTGTGTTTGTGGTCAAGGTGGTCTATTCTGGGAGGTGTATTTCTTAGTCACTGTCAAAAGGGCTAATTTATCTTTGGTAATTAGTTTCTGTGCCTTGGAGCAGTGAAGTGCAAATAAGCAGTTAACATTGATCTATTACAGCACTTTCCTGTGTAAATAGATAGCTCTGGTGTTGGCTGCTGTTGATGAATCAGTGTCTTTCATGATCAGAAGAATCACTCAAGCATCAGCTCAGCCACAAGCCAAAAAGCATGTCTAAGCTTTTAAAACCAAACTCAGGGAACATATCTTCTCTCACATGGCTGTGCTCTAGAAGACAACAGCAGCATTTCCCTCCACTTATTCTGAGGCACAAGACCAAAGAGCTCCTGAGGGGCAGGTCTTATCAAAAAGAAACACAGAAGCTTGAAGATTAAGACCAGCAGAAATGTCCTTTGCTTTTCTAAACCTCATGCTTGCTTAGGTTCAGGTTTTACAGCCGCTACGCAAGCTGCAAGTCCATCTCAGGATCATAGTCTGCCCTCATTACGCCATTACCGGTTTATAAGTAATTACATGTGATTAGATGTGTTTTCTTTTTAGATGGAAGAATGTAACATCACAGGCTCAGGAGGAAGGATCTGTAACATATCTATCAAGACAGAATATTGTGGTTTAAGCCCAGCCCTATCTCAGAACCATGCAGCTGCTCACTCACTCCCACCCCGTTTTTTCCTTCCCCACCCCCACCCCCCCCAGAGGGATGGGGAAGAGAATCAAAAGAATGTAACTCCTACAAGTTGAGATAAGAGCAGTCCAGTAACCGAGGTATAACACAAACCGCTGCTGCCACCACCAATAATAATAATGGTAAGGGAAATAACAAGGGAAGAGAATACAACTGCTCACCATCCACTGATTGATACCCAGCCTGATCAAGTAGTGATGTAGCCCTTCTGGGTTACTACCCCCAGTTTATATAGCGAGCATGATGTGCTGTGATATGGAATACCTCTTTGGCTAGTTTGGGTCAGGTTTCCTGTCCCTGCTTCCTCCTGGCTTCCCTTCCTCCCTGGCAGAGCATGAGACTCAGAAAGTCCTCGGTCAGAGTAAACACTACTGAGCAGCAACTGAAAACATTGGTGTTATCAGTGTTGTTCCCACGCTGAAAGTCAAAAACACAGCACTACACCAGCTACTAAGAAGGAGAAAAATGACTGCTACTGCTGAACCCAGGGCACTGGAGTAGAGCGATAGGACCACAGACTGAAAAATGTGAGTCAGGAATCCAGAGTCCTGATAGCCTTACCTTGGTTGTGGGACTGGCTTTGGTGCAAAGGCTAGAGGGAATTTTAAGTAAAGAGATTTAAATGGAAAACAGGGTGGAATGCACCACAGGGTCCTTGGGAATGGCACAGGTCATGTTGGATGAACTCTTCTTTGGGAAAATCATTTACCAATTTGCTTAAGACTGAAAAAAAACCCACCATTCTAATCTCTCCTCTCTTTAAGGACTGGTTAAGGTGCCATATGGGGTGCAATTATTTCAATGAGAGAGTCATCTGGAGATGATGAAATGGGTGAGGAAATGGCTATAAGTGTATTTTGAAAAGGCAAATGTCAGACCAAAGTCAATTTACTACGGAATGACCATGGACTAATCACAGATAGTAATTTCATTAAAAGTCTAGCAAAAATGATAGAAACATGAAATCTGTTGATGACACAAAGCTGGGGGCTATCACCAATAGCAACAGGGGTAGGGATGCTGTGGGGAAAAGAAAAAAGCCCAAACAGCTGACTTTGAAGACTTTGGTAACAGGATCCACCAACAATTCATTGTAGCAGCAGAAGCAACAGCCACTAACGAAAGCACTTGCTCTAACCCAAGCTCATCGATGGGACCACCAGGGAAGGAAAAATGCACATGCACTGGTTTAGCCCCAGCATACAGAATAGATGCAGGCATACGATGTCTGGCAAGATTAACAAAAGAAATATATTTTCATTCCAAGGAAACTATATGAAAACATTCATTGAAAAGAATGAATGCAATGCTTGCTAACTTACATGGAGCAGGAAGAAATAATAATTAAAAAAACCCCAACATTATTATACACTAAGTAGGGTGGACTATAAAATACCCATTAATCTCGAAATAAATTATAGACACTAAAATCTGTTAGAGCTAGAACAGTTTTTCACTTAATTAAATGTGATGTTATTATTTTGCAGGGAAGTGCTTTATTCTGTGATACCTAATTATTTCTTTGAAAAAGTTTCATGTTCATCTTTACAACTGTGAAATTAAAAACAGGCTGTAAAGTCTTACTTTGATTGAGAGACTTTTCCAGAATTACTGAAAGAAATGTGTCAGTGCCTAAAACCTGGATATACTAGCCTGGATATACTGGGTTTTCCATTACCATGTTTAACAAAGTGCAATTAAAATCCTATTCCTTACAGCCACATGGGTTGAGAAGCATTAGCTGCTTGCAGTGCTCAAAAATTATCCCAGTTCTTCATCTGAGGTATGAAACTGGGCTACACAGATTCAAAGTAGCTGATTTTATCATGACCCCAAAACCAGGTAGCAGTTGGAAAAAAATTCTCCCCAGCTATTAGCTGCATTGTCCTCATTCAGTATCTTTTCTTTTGCTGGTTAGATTGGAGATGGAGAAGACTATGCTACTCATGATCACATTGCTGACAACAGTGGACAAGCTGCAGTGATCAACATTTAAAATATGGGTATTTCAGTTTATCAAATGAAGTCCTAATTTTCAGACATGTTTTGTTTTTTCAAGGCTGAAAAAATGCATCTGCAAAAATCAGATCACTAGTATGAGTTCCCAAAACAGACGTAGGAGCTAGGTAACTAATTTTGGGTGCCCTCACTTGAGGTGGTCTCTTCAGCTACTTAGGACCAGTTCTAAATGCAGCTCAATAGGAGCTGCCAGTTTTATAAATGAACCAACACATTGCACATATACTATTTTAAAAATCTTCTTATCAATTATTCCAACTCTTTTCACTCCCTCTGGATTTGTTTTAATCTGATACCTTCTGCTTTGTTTGAACTTTCACTATCCAAACCACAGGGAAAAGCAATAAAAAAACTGTCATGGTTGGACTTCCAAGCCTGTGTGGTATAAAGAGAGTCACAATTAGACAAAACCAATTGAGGGTCTGGTGAACTGATGAATAAAACATGCTTCGATAAAAGGATCTGCCTAAGTACAGAGTATCATTATAACATAGCTTGGGTGCAAAAAGGCTTCTTTCCTCACTAGAAATTTCTCTGAGCCAGAAGAGCATTTACAGACTACTATTACTGAAATAACCATCAAGGTGTTCAGTAAAGTAGTTATCCACCTCAGAAATACAGGTTATCAAATAAAACTCTGTTTCTGAGTATTTCAAACATAGAATTTTCTCAGCTGCAAATTCAAAGGGAAGCAGATGCCTAGGAGCCTTATTATTTGAGGAGTTATTAAAGAATAGAAATCGTCAAGAGAGCACAATAGCAGATCAGGTTGAAAAGTTACAATTCACTTTTTTTCCTGACAAGTCAAATATCAAAATAAATTCACTTCAGGCACATTCTCATCAGTTTCCATCAGTTTTCTCGCAAGACTTTTATTAGCACAAATGATCACAGGAAGCAAACTTCACACTGAAAGTGCTCTACCTACCTCTGAAGGGTAAGTTCATTAGGAAGGATTAATTGGGTGAAGGCATTATCTCCTTTGAGAAGTCTTTTTCATGTCAGCACTTAATAATGTTCACTCTATTCAAGCTAACTCCAGAGTGCAACTTTCCACTGTCATTCTGAATAGGCAAAACACCACTCTCTCATGTCAACTATTTTTATTTCCATTGTAATGAAACAACCACCTGTTACTCAATGATCAAAGGAAGATAGATACCACTGTAGAGGACAGAAAATGAGGTACTGGAGGTTCAAAGGACACATTATATCTGCTGATGTGACCTGCTTTTGCTCAGTGAACTTATCTACGAGCATCTCAACTCAGCTGTACAGGGTAGACTACAGGCTTGTGCAATGCTTTGTGCAGGAGCCCTGCAGTTGCTGAGACCAACTTCTGCATGGGACAAAGAGCTTAAGTCACTTTTTGGGCATTGTGAAGGCCCTCTACACTGAATAATAGCCTGCAGGAAAGATGTATGAAATCACATTTTTTATACGCATCTAAAAGCATTGCCCCCTATTGAAGCCATCTGACACCATCTCTACCTGGGACTGAGAAGATTTAGAGCATTTGCATTCATTGTTGAAGGAAAAGAAAATAAAGTTTCCAACTCTTTAGAACAGGAAGAGTTTGATGCCAGTGCAGGATTTCTGCTTGTGTAACCAGACCTATGAAATTTGGAAATTGCTGAGGATTAGGTCTTACCAATTTTTTTATATGAATGACATTTCAAAATGCATGGTTTGCATTTGTCTAAGCTTTTTAAGTTGGATCTTTCTCCCGTACCATGATAGCAGCATCAACTAAGATTTTGCAGATGTTGTAATTTCCCTCTGTTTCAGATAAGATTTAACTGATATGCAAAATATTTTAGGAGGAAAAGATATTAGTTTTAAAGAACTCAGGATTTTCTACTGCTATTTAGCAGGATGCATTTTATAAGTCTTTTGAGTCATATGATTATAACAAGAGAAACCTGACACCTTGAAGGTTTTCTAATTGTTTTTATTCTAAATTTTGGATTTCTATGTTTAAGTACATCCCCCAGATTTTCATTTTTCAAGATGAAATTTCTCAAGGTCAGTTTCACTCAGGCAGTAAATGTCTCTGGAATGCACGAAAGCAAAGGATATGAAAAAAATGGCTTTACACTTAAAATTTTACCAGGAAAAAAAAAAAAAAAACAACAAAACCCCCAAATCCCAAAAAATAAAAACCCAGAAAACACACAAATACTTTCATAACTTTCCATTACATGGCAAAAAGAAGTAATGGTTGTCAGTGAGGGAAGGGGCTTTTCATTTTTCTGCAGGAAACTGATCCTGAGAAACCTTTGCAGGTGAAGCAAAGTTGGTTTTTTTTTCATCCTAGTTGAGGAAGACAGTTCCCTTTGCAAGGTGTCACCAGCAGATCTCCATGTGCTTGAAGTGCTGAAAGAAGCCTGGGGTCTGCCAAGTGGCTCTCCTGGCCTGGCTGGAGAAGAGGGATGGTTCGGGACCCCTTGGAAGAAAAAGTGATGGTAAGCTGGCATGTAGGACATTTGAGGACAAGTTGTGTCCCTTGCCCAAGAGCAAGGATGTGTGCCTTGCTCCTGCAGGGTTTGATTTTGTATTTCCATGCAGCATTTAAATATTATCTGCTTAGGTACATGTTAGCTAAAGGATTTATTTCCATCTTTACAGGATGAAAGCAGAAAGGGCTGAGAGAGGCAGAGGGGACTCGTGATTAGAGGCATGTAAAGGCAGTAAATTATGTAGAGGCAGCAGGTGAGGGCAGATCAAAGGTGCTTTGGGGCAGCACTGGGGCTTTGATGCCAAAGTCCTGAGCTGCTGTTATGAGCAGGTATTTCAGAAGGGCCCCAACGGGAACAATCCAGAAAGCCTCCTTCACCTGTGAATCCTGGCAAGATGCTCTTGGGAAGCCTTTCACTTCACTGACTCATAACCACAGATGAAAAAGGGCTGAAATGAATGTTGTGGGAAAATAGGAAGCAATCCTGAAAGCACAGAAATAGAAAAGCTTACAGGATGAAATGAGACCTCCCTTGCTTCTCAGAGGAGTTCCCCTCCACCTTTGCCCCCCAGCAGGGTAATCTGAATCCCAGCTGGAGTGATGGGGACTTGTATAGGTGAGAGGTTTCTTGCTGGGTCAATGCACCAAGGACATTTCTTGAAGAAAAAACATTTATTTCCAAAGTGAAAAAAACGTGAGCAAGAGAAAAACCTTCTGTATGTTCTGCATTCAATTCCAGTCCACACACACTGCAAGTGCTTGAAATGCAATTAATAATGTCAGACCCTTTTACACTTTCAGAGAAGTTATTTATTATTACTATTGTATTGGCATGACACTTATCACCTCAGTAATAAAGCCTCTCACTTACAGTAATGGATCTAGCCTTATGACCTGCCTGCAGGGAAAGGAAGATTTTAAAGATGGAAAACTGTGGCCCAGCAAGAAGAAGGGATTATGGCCAGGCTGGGAAAGCCTGTGGCGGGGCTCCATGCTCTCCTGGCAACAGGGACAGCTGTTAATTGCAAAAATGAACTTTTCTTTGCATGCTCAGATTTAAAGGTTTCTCCATTGAACAGCCAGGTGTTTAACAGCAGGTACCCTCTGGTATAATTTCTAAGCAGAATATGACAGATCAGATGCAGTCAGGGTGTACATGAATGTCAACGGCAGATCGAGGAGGAGAGTGGCAGACCAGGAGCCACAACCAGCCCTGACAAACCTGCTGTATGGGCTTTCAAAGAAGGCAGGTTCACCTAGCACAAAGTCGAAGTCCTGCCTAAACCCAGCCCACCAAAAAGCAGCATCCTACACCACAATGCTGATGTTCTGCCCTCAGAACAACTGAAGACTGATAATAAAATTACTATACCTGATAGAAAAAAACATTATAGGCAGTCACTGACAGCCAACCAATAGCCCACAAATTCTGCTTTACCAACTGACAACTGTCAGCTGGAAACACAGTGTTGTTGTGATGAGCTCACATGTTTCTCCCCAGAGGACTGAAACGTGTGATTGAAAAGCTTTTCCTCCATCTCTTCCCCTTGCCACGTTAGGGAGCATCTCCTGGCTGGCTCACAGTACTCATCTCTCATCCCCTGGGCCATCAGTGCTGGGGCTGGTAAGGATTGTTTCTCCTCCTTACTGATTTCCTTCTTCACACTGCTCTTACTGCCTCACAACACCAAGGAGGTGGTGACTCTACGGTGAAACAAATGCCATCCAGTTCATTGCAGGCCTGAAACAAAGAGCAGAGCTGAGCTGTCATGCTTGCAGAGACCAGATGGTCCTCACATTAGATGAAATTCAAAAAGAAAAGAAGAGATTATTCACCAAGATGGAAAGTGGCTGTGGAGAGGCATTGGAACGAATTTGTTTGCTGATCATCTTTGCAAAATATGTGGAAACTAATTAGACAAATTAATAAGGAAAGGCAAGAGGGAGATGTGATTGCCTGGATGTAGCCTTCAGTCCCTCACTGACAGGTTGCCAAACAGGAGGGGAAGATGGAGGAAGAAAAAGAAAGATGTCATAGCAGACTGACTATTTTCTATATTCTTCGCTTTCCTTTCCTACCTAGACAGGAAAGGATCCTGGTCAGGTGCAGTTTTTGCCTGAGCCTGGGTGAAATTTCATATATTCCTCCATTTTTCAGGGACCATTATCATACAGTCTTTTGAATATGGAACGCTTCATAAATTTGCGTGTCATCCTTGTGCAGGGGCTGTGCTAGTCTCCTGTGTATCGTTCCAGTTTTAGTATATGGTTGCCGAAGCTACCAGTATAAATGCTAATTATTTTCAAAAGCATTTTGCTGCTGAATGATGGAATTGGAAGATTTTATTAACTGGAAGAATTCAAATTCTTCTTAAGTTCAGAACAAGAATGAATTTGGGGACCGTATTTGCTGGAGGGGTAAGGCTGCTCCTCTATATGTACAGGGAGTTGAAATATAACTCACCCATACAGATGAGAAAACAAGTTTACTCTCTCATTAATACCTTTACCTGGCTTTGTAGTATAGCTCATATTAATGTCCTTAGTTTAAAATTTCAGAAGCATTAGAAATATTAATAAACATTAAGCGGTAGCTCAGGAATAATATATACAAAGTGCAGTGAAGGTACTTTCTAGCAGCGCTTGTTTTAAGGCATTTTTAATCAGATGAGACACTCCTAGTGAAATATTCAGATGAGCGCGTGTCATTTGTTTTGTGAAGTCAAAAATCTGCATTAACTTTTGGGTGAATTGCAAGTGAGGTGCTGTGAAGGATGGCCATGACCCCACATCCCCTAAGCACGGAAGAAAAGTTTTCCTTGATTTGTCTGCCTTGACATAAGGCCATAGAGCCAGGGATGCTCTGCCGAAGAAGGAAGCTGGGAAGGGCAAGACCTTGGAGGGAAGCTGTATGAATTAAATAAGCTTAGGAAAGATCTCCAGGCTGAAATTTGTACTGTTGTCTTTGTTATTTTTAAGCATGTACAAAAACAAGTCCTGGCATGGGGGGCTGAGTTTGAGTGAATAATTTTTAGACTGAAGGCTGCTCACACTTGAGTTGTTTGATTCTCCAGTATTAATTACTTCTGCACTGTGTTGGATCATATGAGTCACAGGGATTTTTTTACATCCCAAAGTGTATAACCAATATGTAAAATCAGAGAACAACCTGTAGTTGATAGTAAATAATTGGGAAGGTCTACGAGTCAAATGCATTAAATCTGTAGAATTTTAATCTGAGTTTTTTGAAATATTGTTTCCTTTTCCCAAGTAACAAATGGCATGATCTGCACGAGCATGTCAAACCAAAGTCAACATTTATCAACATGAAAACATCTGCAAATCAAGATCTTACACAGTTTGTTAAGCACTGAAAGTATATTAGCTTTTCAAGAAATAATAAAATAAAAATATTTACTCTCTGGATGATCATTTAGATATCTTATAAAGTAAACCCACTCTGAGTCAGGAAAGCATTGAAAAGTGTTCATAAAACCAAAGGACTTGGTCTTGTCATAGTGGCAAAGTGCCCATAGAGTTAAATCCTAAAGAAAACAGCCACTGGAGCAATGAGCTGTAATCTTCCTTAATCCATAATATCAGCTGTTGACAGATACATAGAGAGTGATTAATAGGATGCTAAAAAATGTTAACAAAGCAATAGGTACTTAGAGACTGCTCTGAAAATTTCTTTATCACAGTTCTAAATTCACCAGAGGTACCATGATTACAGTGTATGACAAAACATATGTTTTCTCCACCAGCTTGCTAGCAGGTCTTATTGAAAGCATCATCAGACTATCAAGAAGAAACTAGTGGAAATGAAACTCCTATTCTTCTCTTCCCTGCTCCTTCTCAGAGATGAGAAGAAAAGCCCAGCTGGGATACGGCTGTCTCACATGTTATACAAACCCTGGTCAGACCTAAGATCTTTCCAGCTCTAGCTTGTACTCCAAACATTTCTCTTGGAGGGATTTTTATGATTATTTTTAACAAGACGTTAACGGAGAATGGGGAATGTGCATGACATATCCTACATTTTGTATCAGCTACTGCTTTAGCTAAAACCAGCAGCCTTAAATAAGACAGTGTAGGAGGGCTGCTGCACAATGTCCTCTGGGTGTCCATGCTGCCGCCCCAGCTGCTGTGCTAGGCAGATCACATGAACATATTTGTATTAGAGGGATAAGCTGTCAGTTTATTTGTTTTCTTGTTTCAGGACTGATTGAAAGGAACCTTTGCATTGATAAGGGTGGTTTTAGAGCCATCCACTGTACAAAACCAAGGAGATTCCCAGGCTGTTGTGGTCGGGTGTTCCAGCAGCTTGGTACGTAGTAGAGGGACCATGCACTGGTCCATAGAGGTCTTCGGAGACCTAACCAGGATTCTTGCCATCTAGCAAGATTTAGGTTTCTGTTGATACTTCAGTACTGGAGCTGAACGACTCCCAGGAGGAATGGTTAACAGCAAAGATATTTTAGACTTGGTTTGGATATTTCTTCTCAGTCTGGAGGATATAACCTTCAAAAAATACTGTACTTTAAAAAGCAGCATGATAAATGCCTTAGAATTATGACCTATGAAGGTCTTTGTAAGTTCCAGGAAGGTTGGTATGATCCTGACCAATACACAGACGTGCACCCAGCTGCTTCAGGGGGATTTGTCTGGCTTTTGCTGCCTTCTCTGCTGGATATGGAACATGCAGAGATGGTTTATGGTTTGGGTCATCAGGACTAACTCAATCAAAAGACACTTCACGTTGAGTTCACAGTTACTCCTGCCCTTCCCACCATAAAGCTCTTTGAGAACTGTCCATCTCTCAGGAAACCCAAATTCTGTTCCAAGCAAGGACTGTCTGACAATATTTTCAAGGAAACAGCTTTGAACCATGCGTGGATTGGGGGCAGATGGAAACCTATTTTCTAGGCATAAGCATGTCCTGAGTCTTCCTGGGATTTCCTAAGTACAACCTTGCGGCAGCTTCTCCAACACATCTAGACTGTGCCTCAGCTTTCTTCACTTAAGGGACCTCCAGAACTAGGATCCCAAATATGAAGACTACCGGACAAAGCTTGGTGTCTCAATGAAAACTATTAATACAGATGCTGTACATTGCTCATGATTATTAGAGATCTCACTGTACAGACATGCATTTATTTGATGTATTTATTTATGAAGAATGCGTGGAGTAACCAAAGATTTTCTACGTCCTTGATATATATTTCTGTGGGCAAATATTGAAGGGTGTGAAGGGGAAGTCAGCATCTGTATTTTTATGTTTTGCTCCCTGATTGAGGTTAATTTTATTTTTTTCAATATATGCTCCAGTATTTTACTGAGCTTGTCTTTCAATGAGATTATTTGGAAAAGAGCTATTAGATTTTTCAGTTCCTGTGCTACTTTCATTCCCCTCATAATGTTCACTACAAAGTTAAACCGTTCAGCTCCCAAAACTAAATACAAGCCCAGTAAAAACCAAATTCTCCTTCCTTGATATTATAAAGAGCTGCTTTCTGTAACTCATTTTTAAGAGGCTATAATACACAATCAGAGCAATGACATGCCATTGAAATAGGCATATTATTAACTTGAAGTAAGGATAAACCTGCAGCTGAAGCATTTAAAAATAATGCAGTTTGGGTTTTGTAGACATTACTTCTACTCCAGTGTACACACAAGAGCTCACTACATGTTATTCACAGAAGCATTCACTTTGGGCTGGAGCAAGCTATCATGCTGACAGAGCAGCACAGCTCCCTCAGAGAGCTGTGGACCTGCTCCTTCCTAACGGCTGCACTAGGAATTGCCATAAAACTCACTGTGGAGTAGGGGCCATCTTGAACTGAGCTTAATTCAACTCAAAGATAAAGCAGAAGCAACCTCTTACTCCTGACACCCCCTTCCTTGTGTTTTCCTGCCCTGGTCAGCCCCAGTGCCTGGTTAGCTGTCTGCAGCTTGAGAGGCAGCCAAGCTGCAGCACTTAAGTCATTGAGTGGGGACAAAAAAACCCAACCCATTAGCAAAACCTGTGCAGCCCTTGTTGGCACCTCTGCTGTGCAATTTTGACTTATTTATGACCTGGAGCTTGGCCTCAAGAGCATGACTCTCAGGAAGAAAAAAGCGTGGTCCCCAACAGCTAGAATCCGGATGCAGAGACCCAGCAAAGAAAGCTGAGCTGAGGCAGTGCCCCATCCCCTGCCTGGCTGCTTGACTCTGCCTCCAGCTCAGCATCTCAAGTGCTTTGGGAGGCGGATTTAATCCTCTGGCTGCTGCAGCCCTCTCGTGGCCACGCAGATCGAACTGCGCTGCTGCATCCCGGCTGCTGGGAAAGAGCAGGCAGAAGTTCTCTGTGGGAGGAGAGCCTGTTTTAGAAAGCACAACAAAGCAATTATTAAATGGCGTATTCGCCCAAGAATAAATATGTATATAAATAAATGGAACAGGCACTTAGGATAACATTTGTTCCAGGTGAACAGGCGGGATTGTTGTTAAATAACTTACTTTTCAAGAATCAAAAGAAAAATTACAGATAAAGCATTAAGCAGTCAGGTTTTTAATGGGTTGCCCTGTTTCATCTCCTTAGGCTGTCACTAAAGAGTCTGCTTTGAAGAGCTCCTTTTCTTCTGAGCATTTGCACATTGATTTACAATGGTGTGGGTAAATTTGGTGCTCACAGATTTTGCTGAGTATCTGTTTACCGGAAAAATGTCTATCTGCACAGAAAACTCCAAGGAGGGGTAAAAACTTCTCCGTTTGGGGAAGATGTGGGGGAACATGGGCTGTTCCAAATGTCTGCAAAGACTAACAGGTAGATGGTTCTTTGGAGCTCTGAAAGCAAGACTGGTTTTTGGTATATTTTGGTTTTCTTTTTAACCAACCAGGTGGAGACAGAGACATCACCAACACTTGGAAATATACCATGGGCATTAACCGTGGAAGGAGAAGATTGATGAGAGCAGTCCTGAGAGCCTGCCCAACAGCCCAGCTGTACACTAGCTGCCCAGTGCTGTGAGCAAGCGCAAGCAAGGAGATAGATAGCTTCAGAATAAAAAAAATAAAATGGATCAAAATGAAAGGCTTGTGCATAGGTATGGAGTACTCTGGAGGAGACTGTCCAGTTTTGACTGATATTTCTTAGACTGACAGCAGTAGTACTTACAGACCAGTGTGCTGCAGTCCAGAGAGAGAGATGACGCTACGCTATCATTTTTCCATTGCTTTTCTCTTTTATTCCTTACAGTAGTTTCAGGACAAATGGCTGCATGTCAAAAAGATAGGAAAAAAAACGCAAACCAAAACCAACCAACCAAAACAAAACCCCAAACAAACAAAACAAAATGAAACAAAACAAAACAACACAACCAAGCAAAAAACAAAACAAACACCAAAAAAACAGGGGACAAAGTAGAGCCACAATGACTCTATGAACTGTCATTACCTTTTCTGATATAAACACTGATATTGGTCAGCCTATTCTTGGCAGAGAGATGGTGTGTGGGCTGCAGGTAGGTTTGTTGGGATCATGACATGTAATAGTTTACAAGCCAATGTGCTGACCCATATGCTCATGATGCTGGAGCAAGCCTTTTGATTAATAACAGGCCTTGACTAATAACCCCTTTAGGGTGCACACAGACATGCGCTTTCCAGCTTAAGCATGGAAAAATCAGTTTATAGTGGCAGGCTCTATGCCTGCAGCTATCTGAGCTGGTGCTTCCTGCCCTGAGAACTATTTGCAATGAAGCCAGTGGGATTGCAGACAGCTTTCCCCCCTACCCTCAGGCACAGCACAATAAGACAATGCAGTGCCAAGCCCCACTAACATTCCATGCAGCATCTCCCTCCAGAGCAGGTCCCTGGTGGCACATCCTTCAGCCCTTTGAACGGCTCAGGTCTGCGTGGAAATAGTCTAAATTTAGCTATATTAACATCTTAACTACATATGTTATATGTAAGTAACATCGGTTCTGTTTTGCTGCGCTGAAGCGATGTGGCTTCGAGTGAGCCAAGCTGCCTCCCACAGCTGCAGCGCAAGGACAAGCTGCAGCTCGCTCACAGCTTTTCCACATCCTCAGGCTCATTTTTCTCACAAGAACCCCTCAATGTTTCCATAAAATGGCATTTTGAATTTTTGTTTTGTTTTTAGCTAAATAACCTCTTTGCTGCTTAGTTTCTGTAAGCCCATATGTGCAGAAAAAAATGTGACCTTTTTGGTTTAAGATTGCTTTTATTTTAAATGGAGAAAAAGAGTAGTGAGAAAGTAACTAAATTAATGTCTGCCTGAAAGAACACAGGGCAGGTATCATCCTGGGATCCAAAAACACCTCCAGACATAACAGCTGATAATTTTTTAAGACATGCCTATGTTGCAAGGCGCTGAGATGATTTGGGCAGTAAATATCAACACTGATACCCCCATGTGAAGCAGCCTAGCTCAGAGCAACTTCCATCTCGTATCTGGGTGCAGCAAGGCACATTACTTGGGTGCAAAGCAGTAGGGACACCTTTCCAATTTTGCTCTGGCACAGCTGGAAGCAGTGGGTCTCTATGCAGCCGGCACCAAGGCTGCAGCTTCATCCCGGCTGACAAGCAGCGTGTGGTCATATAGGCATGTTTTTAGATATGTAAACATGCTGGCTCTATAAAAAAGTGGAAATCCCAGTGTCAAAAGCACAGAAAGGATGCATACTGTCAAAAACCAAGTCCATGTAGGCTTTTAGTGAGATGAAGCTCTTTACTTTCTGCAAAATGTTTTTCTAGCGCTAGACTAGGACCTGGTGTAGCAGAAGTGTCCCTGCCCAAGACAGGGGGGTTGGAAATAGATGATCTTTAAGGTCCCTTCCAACTCAAACCATTCTATGATTCTATGACTGAGTAGCCAGGGTGAAATCTTGGCCCCGATGACCACAGCGGAACAAAGAGCTCATCTCTGGTGTCACAGGTGGCTCTGCTGACCCTGGCTGGGAATGAGAGGCTGCAGCTGAGCCTCACTTTCTCACCTTCTTGCCTGTGAGTTGCCTTCTTTCTATGCTACACCCTTCTGCAACTGCATTGCCACCAAACCCACCCTAACTTGTCTTCTATGGTTGGTCCAAACTCTAGGAATCAACCACAATCATACTCAGGTTGTTGCTGAAGATGATCCTCCCATCCTTTTTGCTGCTGCACTCTGGCTGGCAAAGAGCCTCCTGCAGCTGCCGTCGCAGACCTGGGGGGGCTGTGCCCAGGAAGTTTTTTGTCCCTGTAAGGAAATCCATCATGCAGCCTCCAATGAGGTCCCCATCGATGAAGCACTCAGTGATATCCCAGCCTGAAGGAAACTCATAAATGCGGTATTCAATACCAAGTCTCTTCAAAATATCTGCGATGCTGTTGGAGGTGATGTAGTGGCCGCTGTCCGTGGAAGGCAAACAGTGTCTGTACTTCTTCCATAAGCTGGCCCATCCACTACTGTCTGACAGAACAGGAGGAAAGGTTACTTTTGCAAAGCCAAAGCAGTCAAACACCAGCTAATGCAGCTACTAAATGAGTTTGAAATGCTCCCTTGCTACTGATCCAGACCTTGCCAGGAGCAGAAGAGCTTTCCCCTTACTTGAGTCCACATATAAATATCCATGCCCAGAGAGAGGTAAATTTGTGATCTCCCCACTTCTCCTTCCAAACCTCTCCCATTTAAAGAAAACTCATGGGAGATGGCCTCAGCCCCTGGATTTACCTAGGACTGCACACAGAGGTACCAGCGCACTGAGGCTGCCACACGCACACTACCTATTCAGTGCCCTTTGCTAGAATACTGTAGATGTTTTTATACATCAAACCTCAATTTTAAGTGCATATCAAAGAATATATACCTGAAAAAGACAGTTCCAGCTAGCAAGGGAAACAGCCTACCAGCAACATGAGGGGGAGTATTAATGGCAAACATGGGGAAAGGGCCCTACCCCTGAAGACAAGTCCTCCCAGAGCTAAGGTTGTGTTTTTACAGTGATGATTTCACCATGAAGTTTTGACCCTCATTCGTGAATAGCCACACTTCTCTCTAGCAGTAATTTCACAGAAGGAAGTATCTTTTAGTTATGGAGCTATTTATCTATTTAATAAGCATGGAAACAATACCACAAAGGAGTCACATCAAATGTTGGGGTCCAAGAGGCTAAGCCCAAGATTACAAGCTCCCTATGAAATACAACACTGGTTTTATTTAATTACTCTAGAAGAATAAGTGCTACTGAAATCTGGAGAAGCAAAAAATACAGGTGCCTCTTACCTGATAAAATTATGATCAGGAGTTTACCATGATGGTCAAGGCAGCTGTGGAAAAACTTGATAGTACTGGCAATATCCTCCACACGGTACAGCATCTAGAAGACAGAGTTGCACACAGCCATTATTCCTCCCTCACAGTGCAATGGCCCTTCAAAGGCTTTCTCTATAGAGTTGTTTTTAGTTACTTCACAATTGCTTCCCAGCCTGTCCTGACTCAGCATGCACATTTAAGGATGCCCCACGGGACTGAGCATCATCAGCTCTCCACTGGTGCCAACAGCCTGGAGGTCAGACCCAGGGACCTTCTGCTAAGCTTTGGCCACCAGTCAGGTGCTGACCTGCCCATAGAGGGGAGTCCCCTGGTTTGTGCAGGTGGTCCTTATCACCAGGGGCATTTCTCAGACATGCCTGGGATATGGGTAGGATGGGTCTCTTCCAGATGTTGAAGACTTTGCACTAAGACAAAGCAGGGCACATCTCAAAGGCTGCCATCGGGACTTTGGTAACTTGACCCATCTATCAAATCCCTGAAACAATTTCCGGTTGTGAAATTAACTTTTATGAAATGAAAGCAGATGTAATGAAAGAAAAATGAAAGAAAAGCCACTAAAGCAAAAGAATAACAGATTTTTTACAAAATATGATTTTGCCCATACAACAGCAGTGTCACCAGTATCAGAGACACAGCGGCATCATTTCTGACCCAAAACCTGACACAGGTGTTCTTTCACTAAACTTTCTCTTCAGTGCTATCCAAACTACTCTGATAAGGCAAAACAATCAAGGTCTTTTGCAGCAGCAAAGCATGATTGTTGGTCTCTGTGTGACTTGTCCTGAGACTTGTCCTGTTTTACTACCTACCATACACAGTTAAACCAGTACAAACCAGAGACCAAAACCAGCGAGGATAGGGAATGAGGTTTGATGTTTCTATAGCTGCTGCAGAAGTTATGGCTCATGGGAGAGCTCAGTGAGACCAGTGCTCAGCTCTGGTACCCCTAACTGAAGAAATGAACACGAGCTGGCATTGTGCACTCGCAGCCCAAAAAGCCAACCGTATCCTGGGCTGCATCAAAAGGTGTGTGACCAGCAGGTTGAGGGAGGTGATCCTGCCCCTCTACTCTGCTCTTGTGAGACCTCACTTGGAGTATTGTGTG
>JAOEHY010029785.1:24387-40744 GCA_025447955.1 Psilopsiagon aurifrons | reverse complement strand
GGTGGGGTGGGGGTGGGAAGTAGGTTTTGTGGACCTGGAGAATAACAAAATTGATCTATAATGACTGATAGGTTTTCATCCTATCCATGTAATTTCTCCTGAAGAATATGCAGTAATCTACAGACAATATTGATTCTTCTGGGTTTTTTTTTAAATAATTAGTATACTTCTATAGAAACGTGACCTATAACTACAGAAACCATAGTCTTGTCAAGATGGAAATATATTTGGTAGAAGTCATAGCAGTGAATCATTTTACTCTCTGAATTGTGCATTTAGACTTTATCAGTCAAGGGTTAATTGATAGACCGATGATGCTTATACAGGTTACTATTTCTGATGTATCTTTGATATCATCACTATTCTAATTGAAACAGTTTTTTGGGGAAAAAGGTGCTTTGGAGTGAACCTGCTGATGTCCCGTTCGTTATATGAAGAAAACCACAAAAAGACCCTCACAGCCCCTCAAACACTATAGTGTTGTGAACACTGAACTTCTCATATAGATACTGCATACTTAGTATTTGTATCTTAAGAAATTTGCAGTGAGTGTCACGTATATAATTCACTGACATGCACATTTTCAATGCCTATTTGCAATAAGTGTGTAAGAACTTAAGGTGATAAATGTGGAGCACAATAACCTGAGCGATTAGTCCAGTGACTATGTAGTTAGAATAAGTCTAATTTAATTTTGCTCTTTCAATTTGGTTTTGCAAATACAAGAAATTTGTCAAACGTAAGAAACCACTAACTGCATTGTACGTGGTACTTAATAGGGATATAGAAACATGGCTTTTCACACTGAACGGTTACTTCAATTTTGTTTTCATAGAGAAAATAGTATTACCCTAATGGCTAGAAGGTATGCCAGGGAAGTTTACTGTAAATAAGTAAATACTGTTTTGATTCTAAGCTCAGATTGAATTAATATATTGTTTTATATCTTTGTTGTATTAAGACATATTTAAAAGTACTAAAATAAAATATTTGAAAGATGACAAGTGTTTGATTTACTTCATACGTAAAATGATGGCTATCTCTGTTAGCATTGTGACTGTAGACGTATACCTGTGTAATCTAGGATTTAGAATTGCTTTTCCTCAAAGCTCTGCTTTACTGGTGTGAAAATGCATGCTGCATAATGCATATATCAGGGTCCAAGATATTTTGCCCATTATAAATCATTTTGGCAAATTGCTTATATATTTTTGTTACTAAGAAGTTGGAAAGTGCATTCCATCTTGTAGGATCTCAGTTAAGTATGACAAGAGGGCTTTCAAAGACTCTTCAGCTGAAGTAATTTTAATGGCTCTAGGTGTTGGTGGTGAATAGCATTACAGTAAATCAGCAGTCTCTAAAAACTGTTGGGAAAAACTGTGAAAGAGTAAAGGTAGCTTCAGAAAACTTACTCTTCTAATGTGTTTGTATGTTAGGCTTGTTGTTTTCAGTCACAGATTTCAGTCATCTGGCATGTGAAAGAATGTGCGCTTACTCCTATGGAGAAACTTGAACAGGATGCCCTGGAGCTGCATGTTCACATTTGCAAATGGCAGTTTTGAAATTATTTTGTGATCTTAATCTGGCTGAAATGTTCTCTGATTAGCGTGATCCAAGTAAACAATATACTGAAATGTACTCAAAGAAAGGCAGAGGGGGAAGCAAAAGCAGTGTACCAGTTCAGTGTACCAGTTGCAGGCTATCTGGTCTTTGGTCTGATATTCTGGGAAGCAGTAGGTTGTGTTCTAGGCAACTTTAAGCAAGTGTGTGCTTTGTGTTGTAAAACATATTGGGAAGACTTCCAGGGAAAATAGCTGTCTGCATCCCAGAATATGTTACAATACCACTTAGAGATATGAACTTTGAATAAAAAAAAACTTCCCCCTCAACAGTAACTTGCGCTTCTCTGTGTTACTGTTACAATCAGAGATAGAAATAGTTGCTGCTATCTAATGAAGGCATAAAACAGGATCGATGTAGACAGGCTTAAGTTTGTTGTTAAAATGCACCTAAAACACCTCTCTCTACCCTATGTTCTTATTTGATAGAATGTGGGGATAATCAGATTGTCCTTCTTGGACCATTTGTTCTACTATTAATTTGAGGCAATCCCCCTAAACCAAAAGGGGCAGAGGGGAAGAGTAGACAGCAGCAGACAGCATTTGTTATTTTTATTGTGGCACTGAAGAAGGGCCTTTAGTAAATGTAAAGAAAAGCAATTAATTTCATGGATCCTGTGAAGGAGAGTGGAGTATGGAGCCTGGGAGGTTTACCAAAACATACTCAGGAGATGTCTCTGTCCTGTAAGGAGTCTCTCTGGTGCCTGAATGGAAGCCCTGGAAGAGCTGGTAAGAACTGTAACTTGCAATTTTGGTCTTTTTGTAACTGTTGCAAGTCTTACCACTGAGGCTCCTAACAGAGCTGGAGTTTTTGGATTCAAATTTCTTAAGGATGTTAGGGGTTTGGAGAGGGGGAGGGTTGGCAAAGCTAAGAAGTTAAGATTTCTGTATTTTAACAGCAATTTTTTAAGATTCCTTGGTGGGTTGATTTGTTGGGGGTTGCTTTTTAATATGGGGGAAAGCTCGTAATACTGAATACATGCCTAATAATAACCTGATATGGCTATTGTTTATACATGAAGATTAACTGTTGCATATCACAAACTTGCTTTGTGCATGCTTCTGCCAGAAACATCACTTTGTGCATCACTGCCAGGTGAGTGATGTTCTCCCCGTCCTTCTGTGCTCTGAGGTAAGCACAAGCTGTGCTTCATGTTATGGTGGAAAGCAAAGGAAGGTAAGTAGGTCCTGCCTGAGGAGCGGGGATATGGCCTTCAGAAGGTTGCTTGAATTGTTTGCATGAAGTGGAGGTTTGACCTAGAAAGAAGAGCCAAAGTTGGGGAGAGAAGGCAATAAAAATATGAAGCACTGGCTCCAGCTTCTTTAACACCACAAATGTTATTTTGCACCAGATCAGGCTCTGGCCAAACTGAACTGTAGTTGATGTCCAAATTTGGCCTAGACTGCAGCCCTTATTTTGCTTTTCAGTCGGTCTCAGTGCTATCTTAACAGGCTCTGTATTTTCTTAACTCTCGGTAACCTCATCAACAGTGTGTGATGAGTGTCTGCAAGGTGTGTTGTCCTGCCCAACACCCCAAGATCAAACAGTAATTCAGGATATTACAGGGGGAGCTGCTGGCTGATACCGGTGTTTATGAAGAGGAAAGCAAACTTAAGTTCATTAGCCAAATGCTTTAATGAGGTTGCCAAAAAGTGATCTGATCTGTGAGTAGCAGAGGGTTGCAGAATACACAGCTGAAGGCTGTACCTCCATTTGTGTCCTGCCTACTAAAAATAGCCACCCTGGCTAATGCCAGGGGGTGTAACAGCCCCTCATGTGACAATGAGAAGCCATCAGTCATAAGACTGGAAATACCTAGAAATGTTTGCTCTCCTGCAGGCTGCATTAAGTAAGCAAGAGGAGACTGCAGAGGAAGAGTGTTTTGCAATGGGCCCTGGCTGTTGCTGAGATGATGCCTTCATAAAGGTGGTATTCTGTGTGGTTGTTCTAGCTTTCTCTTAATCGGGCTGTTTCTCCAAGCTGTGGGTTGCAGTAATTGAAAACCAAAGCCGTAGCAAAGTGCTGATGTCTGCTTCTGTCCAGACAGCAACATGAAAGACCACTTGGGTGTCATTTCTTTCCCAGAGCTGCAGAAATGCTGCCTTGATGCTTCATGCTGGGATTGTTGAAGCAAGGACAGGCTGGTATGGCCATTAAAGCAGCACTAAGGTGGTGTGCACACTGACTGGAAGAGAGCTAAGGTTTATATGCCAGAATTAACTGATTTTATTCCAGGAATAGTTTCCTACAAGATAGTAACACCAATAGGTAAATCCATAGACGAAGTACTACTTGGGCATTGTCTCCACCATGTCCAAATGCATCTCAGTTAAATTCAAACCTGCATCAGCTGGTGTGGTTGATGGATGGTTCATAACTCACGTCATTTTCACTTTGGCTTTTCAGTGGGGATGTCGACTTAATCTGATGGTTATTGATTTGCCCTTGACGTTCCACACATATGTATGCACAAATAACTAGAATAGTTAAGGTTGGAAGGGATCTGAAGATCATCTAGTTCCACCCCTTCCCTGCCATGGGCACAGACACCTTCTACTAGACCAGGTTGCTCAATGGCCCATCCAGCCTGGCCTTGAACACTTCCAGGGATGGGGCAACTGCAACTTTGGCAGGCCACCTGTGCCAGTGTCTCACCACCCTCATCATGAAGAATTTTTTCCTAATATCTAATCTCTCTTCCGGTTTAAAGCCATTCCCCCTTGTCCTATCCCTATAGGCCCTTGTAAAAAGTTCCTCTCCAGATTTCTTGTAAGCTCCTTTGAGGCACTGGAAGCTGCTCTAAGGTCTCCCCTGAGCCTTCTCTTCTCAAGGCTTAACAACCCCAGCTCTCTCAGCCTGTCTCCAGGAGAGGTATTCCTCCCTCTGAGCATATTTGTGACACCCTCTGGACTCACTTGAGCAGGTCCATGTCTCTCATGTTGGGAGCCACAGAGCTGGATGTAGTACTGCACATGGAGCCTCATGAGAGCAGGGTAGAAGAGAATCTCCTCCTTCAACTTGCTGGTCACGCTGCTATTGATGCAGCCCAGGATACAGTTGATTTCTGGGCTGCGAGTGCACACTGAAGCTGGCTCATGTTAAGTTTCTCATCAGTCAACAGCCCCAAGTCCTCAGGACTTCTGTCAATCCAGTCTCCGCCCAGCCTGTACTTGTGCCTGGTATTGCCCTGACCCAGGTGCAGGACCTTGCACTTGGCCTTGCTGAACGTCATAAAGTTTGCACAGGCCCATCTCTCAAGCATGACAAGGACCCTCTGGATGGCATCCGTTTCCTCCAGTGACAATGACAACACCTCAGCTTGGAGTTGTAGGAAAATTTGCCGAGGGTACACTCAATCCCATGAGCTAACTTGTCAGGTGACAGCAAGCATAAGCAGAGTAGCGGAACACTAACAGCTTATTTAGACACAGAAACCTAAGTTGTGGAGTGGCTGACAAGGCTGCTGAGTCCTGCACAATGGACTTGTGGGGAATCTCATGGCAAAAAAACCCTCAGACTCATGCTTTATGTTAGGCTAAAGATCCCTTTTGGCACAAGCCTTATATGCTCCAACATCCTTTTTGCTGCTTTAGTATAGGCCAAAGGTGAAAGATCTTTGGAAGGCCTTTTCTTCTGACAGAAGTGATTGATAGAGAGCAGCTGACCAGCAGATCGGAGTAACAGCTGGAGAGCCAGGATCCTGCCAAAAGAAGTATGCTTGTGCATTAAGATTACTGAGCACTGGCTTTTGTCCTTGAACATCTGTATCCTGCTCTGAGCATGTTTGAAATTCATCCTCCTGGAAAATGAAAGCATGGAAGTAGTCTTAGGCATGCCAAAGATTTCAATGGGCTTAGTCAGACAAACCTGCATACTGCATCTGGCTTTTCAGATAACAGTGAGAGTATCTTTAAATTATAGTCTCCTACATACAAATTCCCTGAGCAGTAAGTAATTGGGATTGCTATCAGGGTAAATAAACATACTGCTAGAAAAACTCTACCTGCAAGGAACAGCTGAGTAAAACTTAAAAAGAGCCCAAATGCCCCTCAAAACACAACAAAACTCCCACCCCAACATGTACACAGTCGTTCTTGGTCCCACTCGTCTAGCAGTCTATATAAGCCAACTCAAAAAAGCTTATGAGCTGCTGGCAGTGCAGTCACAGAAGGGCAGAAAAGGCAATGCTGTATACTGATTGCATGTTGTATACTGCAGAGAAAAGCCAGGGAGGCAGACGCATCAGGAAGCATCCACAGCATCACTTAACACTACTTTAAACTGCAGACTGCATCAGAAGGAAGCGGCCAGGTGTATTGAAAATGGTGCTGGAAGCATGGAGGCCTAGTGACAGAATGTATCCCTCATGGTAATGACCACAGGTGTACTGAGATCCCCCAGGATGGATCAAGTTGTACACAATATGACGCATGCTGTATTTGGCACTTAGTGCAGTTAATCTTATGCTGTTGTACCGAACAAATGTTAACAGCCATATAATGGCACAAAGTTCAGATGTTCATTGGTCCTCCTAGACTGCGTTGGTGGAAATGTGGCCTGAAACCATAGTTTGTTAATGCAAAGGTCATCTTTATTTTAGGATTTTTGTTATGGTTCTTGGTTTTGTGGTGGGGTTTTTTTGTGGTTTTTTTTTTTTTTTTTTTTGGGGGGGGGTTGATTGGTTGGTTGGGTTGGTTTGTTTTTTTTGTTGTTGATTGTTACTGCCTTTTCCCATCCTGAGACCCTGTCAAAAAGCTTGGATTTCAAAGGGTTTGTCTTTCGAAGGGTAGATTATTCTGCCCTTCGTGGCTTAAAACAGCTTGAAAAAAACATTAACTTCTTGTCTGTGGAGTTCATGTTTCAGTGATGGCATAACCCTGGATGATGATGTCATGCGTGTTAAGCTGCTGCCTGATGGAACTGTTTCCACAGATCTCTTTGTACATGCATCT
Source organism: Psilopsiagon aurifrons (assembly GCA_025447955.1). NCBI lineage: Eukaryota > Metazoa > Chordata > Aves > Psittaciformes > Psittacidae > Psilopsiagon > Psilopsiagon aurifrons. The sequence continues at coordinate 34,172 of JAOEHY010029785.1, read as the reverse complement.
TGCAAGTTTTATCTTCGTCACTCTGTAACTTCTTGTGCACTGTATAATAAATCCTACATTATTATCTTCTGATGTCATTACAGTTTTCTTCCATGAAGAGCAAGGCTTGGTGGATGAATCTTGTATATTGAAGGTTTACTTCTGGGTACTTACTGACTTAATAATACTGGAAATGCAGGATTGTAAACACCAACCATGAGACTTCCTGCACAACTAAATCTCTATTTCTATTATTTGCAACTTTGGTACAGCCTTGCTTTTTTTTTAAATCTCTGAAGGACTGACTCTATGTAGGTTATTCTAATTAGTAGCTTTTTATTTAATGCATAAAAAGCTTTAAATTTTATCTTTGTTGTCAGGGGAAATAGGGAGAGACTGTACTGATAAAGGAAGCATACTGTTCAAGCTTGACTCAGAACTGTAGTTGTTGTAGCTGATAGAATGTTGAAGCCTGTCTGTGAGAAGCACTGAAGTAAAATAAGAGAATTTCTTTTTAATCCTTTCCAAAGGGATACCTGGGTTGGGGTAACTTGAAGCAGTTTGGCACATGGGACTGAAAACAAGATACATGAGAAGCCAGATCTAGTGCAAATACGCATCAGAAAGGAAAGTTTCTGGGTTTATAAACTTCTGAAATGCACAAAGTCTGATATCTAGTTGCTGAAGCATAAAATCCATTTTTACTTCTCAATTTCATGGGTCCTATCAGACAAGTGGGTGGATTCATACAAGGAGGACCCTCGACACAGTGGAAAACTGTGGTGCTCCAACCTCAGTGGCACATTGCTAAGCTGTTGAGGTTCACCTTGATAATACATCTGTTGACAACCAGTATCAACTAGTAATTTTCTAAATTGTGGTATATTTTGGTAAAAATTTTGGTAAAAATATTCAACTTGCTTCAAGTAACATTTTTTTTTTTACTGCATACATAAACTTAAAATATATAGTGTGTACCTAAGTCTCAATCAGCTGGTAATGTGAAGTTCAAATGTGTATAAAAATATTTTGAATTGAATAGTAATTCTTTGTTATATTATGTTTCTTACGATTGTATTTTCTTCTTGAATCATGAGAGTTACGCGGAAGCCTGGAAACTTTCCTCCTGGGTCTGAAACCATCCTTCTAGAAAACTTATCTCTACATAACAAAAATGGAGCAAAAGCTCACTTCTCTCTATGAAAGGACTCCTTCCTTGTTAACCACTCCTTAAGATCAATGAATATATTGATATATATATACCATAGATGAATATGATCATATATTTTCTATATATGTAATAGGTAGCCTTTTAATGTTTATGGCTTCCTTAATCTGTTGACGAGTTAATTGAACTGTTGGCTGTGTCCTGCTATGAATACTCATCAAGTGACAGAAGTCTGTTAGACTGCCAGTCCTCAGTACCATTATTTTTAAGAATTATATATTTTGTGGGTCATTACTTGTTCTTAAGTTCTAGCTTTGTTTCTTGTTATAAACAACACTGATAAGGTAAGTGACATTGAATTTTTCTACAACCTGTACCCGCAAACGTGCACTATCCATTTTACCAAAAACACAGGCTTTTCAAGCCTCCATGTCTGCAGGCAGTATCTGAAAGACAGTAGTTTTTTACCAATAACTCCTTCTACTTAGTTTTATGTCACATTTGATATATTTGCCAAATGCATAATTACTTTTTGAAACACTGTTAATGCCCATTTCCCTTCTGGGTCATATAAACAAGAACATTGTGGTCATCAGAATTTTTCCTAGATCCATGCATATGGCTGGTTTTATAGTTTTGACAATACATTTATATACAGATACCAATATAAAAACTGTTTTTTCCTGTTCCTCCATCAAAATACGAATTTTCAAAATTTGTCCTCTTTTAAACTTTGTAACATACTGAGCTTTATGATCTTTGACCATAGCCACATGTATGATATAATTACTTTTCTCTGGGTGCTTGGGCAAAGCCTACGTGAAGTGTAGGCTGAGTAAATGTCAGTTTTCACTTTATGCTCGTGAATATTTAACCCAGAGTAGTCATGTGCATATCTAAACCAATGCGTCAGGCATAAAAGATAGAGTTGTCTATTTTGGTAAAAACCCTTAAGACATTACTCTTCTTTTATTTATTGTTTTGCTATAATGGAATTTGCAGTTAAATTGAGGTGGGACATTGACAGGCTGCAAGGGTCATCCTTCATATGGCATGTGGTTATGGATGTCCAGATTATCCGTGATAGTCTACCATTATAGGAACACCACAGTTTCTCTTCCACTCAGAGATATGGAGCTCTTGGTGGCTCTGACAAAGCAGCGTGTCTTTAAGTCCATCCTCTGCTTTGCTTCAAGTTTTGAATGTTCTAAAATTTCTCTTAGCACTTCATTATTCCAGAAAGTGCTCAGCATTTGTGTTATAAACACTGGGAATTTATTTCAAATCAAGTAGACAGATATGTCAGAGAAATGTCTCTCCAAACCATAGTGTAGAAGATTTTTAAATGCCTGAATTCTAAAAATGAGGTGAATGTATCCTCAGGGTATGAAATAGGTATGCCTAGCTACATCATCCTTCAAAATGGAAAGAAAAGGGGACAGCTAAGAAGTTGTTTAGTTTTATTTAGAATGGTGAGTGATTTCTCTTGATGGTTTGGTTGTATACAATTACAACCTCTTTCAACTGCGGCAGGCCGCATTAATTGTACCTGTCTTGTCAGGTTTGAATCTGGAGGATTTTTGTCTGTGTAGATTTCAAGCAATATCTTATCTATTACATGCTCTGTTAGTTTTACACCAGATGTGGAAGTTTTTCAATGTGACATATAAAAAAGTTATGTAATGGTTGGGAAACAGGACACCTTTTTTCCTAACATTCATGGTGTGGTAGGCTCTGCCTAAGGTCAATATCATTACTCCCTTTTTGCAGAAGAGCAAAGAGTCTTAAAGAGAAGTGCAATTAATTGCTGCAGGTAAATCTGCAGTAAAGCCCCAGTTTCTTCATTCTTGTCAACAGACACCTTTGCCCTTGTTCCCCTCAGAGTTCAATAGCCCCTTTTGTTAGTACTTACTTGTATTACTGTTTCTGTCATGCATTTTCTTTCCATACCCTTTTCTGTTCTTTGCTCCCCAGCATACAAGGCACTTGGGGTTCTTATGCTCCTGAATGGTTTCTCATAGGGACATTCCATTCTGCTCAGAATTGCAATCAAATTTACAATACAGAGTTAAAATCATATAAGAAAACTCAGCTGACCTCTTCAGCTGTGGGATGAAGTAAGCGCAGTTGTTCCTGGGAGATGGCTTAGACCAATTACATTAAGTGCGGAGATTAAGCATGCTCTATCAATACACTCTTGGGAGAAATCAATTGCCAAATTGCACCATAGGAGATCCCTATGAAGTTTAGATTGAACTGGTTGGTTTTACTAGAGAGCAGAAGGGCAGTCCTTCCATATGACATCTGAAATACCTGTTGCAACACGAAAAGCACAGAACCTTCTCAGCTGAATAATTTTAAGAGCTATTTCAGCTGGGTAAACAGCACTATTTTCCTTATAAAACCTTGAATGTTTATATCAAGATTTTTGAAAAACATTCAGGCTGACACTGTTTTCCAGACTAGAACTTGCACCCTGAGTAAATAGAAAGGAGTCAATGAAATAATGTAGTACTATAATGCAACATTATACTGGGGTTTGTTAGGCAGACATAATTACAAGAATCACTACTATCACCTTTGCTGCACTGAGCACCTGACAACTAACTAGAGCATCGTGGTCAAATTCATAGTCAAATTTGTGTGAAAGAGGAAGAATCTGTCATAGAGAGAGTGACCATATTACCCCACAGGCCTTTTTGTGTGTGTGTAATATCTTATATTCAGATGAAAATGCAAACCTTGAAGGACTGGAGAATTCACATATGTTGGCAAAGGTTCCTCACTTTGCACATGCCCATGCCATGTGAGGGTGGGGACTACACAGTTTTCCAAGGAAATCATATAGGTGGAGAATATAATTCCTTTGCTACTTTTATATTTGTTAGCATGACAGCTGTCAAAATAGATCTGTAGATAAATCACTTCCTCTAGGTTCTATAACAGGTTTGTCCTATCAAGATAAGACTCTCCTTCCAGATAACCAGCTGTGTCAGATTGCTCCAGTGAAATTCTAGCTGATCACAGATCAACTGGTTTTAGGTTAACTTCTTTTACATTGTGTCCCCATGGGATGTGCTGCTGGGTGGTATGGGAGCTACTGACAAACACTCGGTGTAATACAGGATGTCAGTTTGCTTTTACGAAGACGTGAAAGACCACCACCCTCTCTCCCTCTCTCCTGTTTTTAGGAGTCTGGGCTCTATCTCAGCATCGACACTTCAGTTTCCTCCTACAACCCGACCTGGCCGTGCTCAGCCAGCCGGGAAAGTCTGCCCTCCACTGCCTGTGCTCCTGAAAGGCAGCAGCCAGGGGATTAATTGTTCCACAAAGTGCCTCGACTGCTGGGGCTGAGAACACAGCAGATGCATGCAGCAGGCACTTTATTCCTGGGTTTTAGTCCACAGGATAAAACTGAGGCTACTCCATGCTCTTTAAAGGTGGGCAATGGTTGGTCCTGAGAGTGCCCAGGGGTCACTGACATCACATCCAGCCACTGCAGCTGAATGATGCACGCAGAGTCAAAAAGCAACCAGTGCATCATAGTGCAGGGTCCCACTGACAAGCTCAGCTTTGCCGTGTCACTCAGCACCACCAACCTACCGCTAGCACATCTGCTTCTAGAAATCTGCTGCTTTCTATCTGTTTAAAGAGCCATGTCCCACATCAACCTGCCTTACCTACGCGGAGGGCACGCTGGTATTCAGCTTCCGGGAGCCGAGGCACGCACCAGTGTTAGACCTCAGACAGCCTGGCCCCGACTGCAGCTTCCTCAGAGTCCGAGGCTGTTTGGGGCGGGAGCTCAGGTTACAGCCATCCAAAACCCCTGCAGATTGACTATTCCATATGGCTTCCCACCACTTGCTGTGTTTGCAAAGCCTGCTACAAACAGGAACCCTAGAAAGAGAGGCGATCTTAGAAAGACTTACCTTCAGGGAGAAATTGACTGAAGTGCAGGTTGGAATGACAGCAAATATTATTAAGATTTTTGTGTTCTTTAGGTAAAAGAAAACTTAGTCCCTCAAAAATCAAATGGCCAACAACATGTGCTGCTGCTGTAGGGATGCTTTCAGGTTTGGAGCTGTGCATCTGGAGCAGTTTACAGTAAAGTTTACAATAAAGACCACAAGGATACTCTGAGCATAATAAGGATATGCTGTAAATAATGTAGCAGGTTATCATGCCAGGGAAGCACTATTTTTTTTTTTCCTCAGAGAAGGATTTGTTCAGGGCAAATTGTTGTCTAACCCCCTGATAGCACTTCTGAACACTGTACATAATTTGTAATGGCTTGGGCACAGCCCTCCAGGTGTTCCTGCTTGTCCTCCATGGCTTAGCTTTGCTTTGCTCCTCCCCACCTCCACCTTGTTTCTTGGAGGCAACCAAATTGTTTTCAGTTAGGCAAGTAAAGTCTTGCAACCCTATTGCTCTGTAATATTATTTCTTTGGTGTAAAATGCATTGAGTTTTCTGAGGTATGTAATCCTCATTCACATTCTTATGAAAAACCTTAGAGAACCAAAAAATTTGTAAACCTCTAAAACTAAGTGTCATGGATCCTTCTGACACAGTAACAGCTACAGCCTACACCGTGGGCAGAAATGTCAGCAATGTAAGTAGAAATGAGTAGTCATTCTCATATTTACTTCAGATGAGAACTGTTGCATTAATCACTCAAACCTATTCCTCCACTTAAGTGATTTAGGAACAGTGGCCATATATCTGTAAGTTTCAAACAGTGAGTTTTGCATGAATGGTTGTGTTTTGCTTACAAATCAGCATTTCATTGCTTGACTGACCCTCCCTTTCTAAGTGATATCTCCTCCAGAGAATGAAGCCTATTAATTTACCTATTTCATGGTGTCAGGACACTTGATGGTTTGTAGATCCAGCAGGGAGGAGTTAGCTTGGTTAAAAAGTTGCTTATTCCTTGAGCTACTGAGGATTAAAAAAACATAAAAAAAAAAAAAATAATTAAAAAAATCCTATGCCAATGAAAGCTGCAACAGAAAGAAAAAGGAAGGAAAAGAGTTTAAGATAAACCAAAGATAAATACAGAAAGAGTACATACATGCTGTTCATCATGTGGTTGGTTTTCATTTCAGTTTCATTTCTCCTTGCTCTTTCACAGAACCTTTTCCATGTCACTCTAGCTGCTTATTTGGGAATAGGATGCTTTAGCATTGGAAACACTGCAGTGTCTTCATTGGCCATAAGAAGAACTGGATTTTTAATTTGCTTTGGCTGTAGAGCTGTAGGTAATTTGCTTTAGTTAGCTATGTAGCTGTAAGGTGCTCTCTGTCTCCATTAGCCTTAGTACAGCCTGCAAACAATTTGGTTCCCTTGTTGGCTTTCTTAAATTTGTTTTCTGTTTGCCTTCTCAGCTCAAAAGTTCCAATATTTGTTGGTGTTCCTCTGAGCTAAGGGATCATCTGTATATGTATTTGTATCGGATGACTTAAATGTGCTGGTATAGACCTGTTGTTTCAAGTGTATGTTAGAATATGGTTTAAGTTGAACTTCCTCCTATTTGCTTAAATTACACTGAAAGAAGGTTACTTAAAACTGCTTGGCAGGGAAAGGGATTAAAAGGCATTAAGTCTGTCACTCTAAAGAATGTTGGCAGTATGGGCCTCTTCTGGTTGTCCTCCTAAAGCTTTCCTGGTGCCTGGTTTGTAACGACAGCTGTATGGTATCAAACAAAAGGTGTAGCTACTCTAACATTTCTGCCTCCAAGACAATGAATTAAGTAATGATTTGGGCAATGTGTGCTTAAAAAAAGTGTAAGAATGGGGTAAATTTAAATGATACCTCCATTTACAGCTTCGTGATTTTCTGACTCCAAAGAGGCTGTACAGCCATATGGATGGATTAGTAATTAATAATCATCACTGGATTTCTCTTCCACAAATCTGTCTAGTTTCCCCTGGAGCCCATATAAACATTTAGCTTCTTGTGGCAAGTAATTCCACTGAGTGACACACCTTTAGTGGACAAAAAACTTTTTGTTGTTTGCCCTGAACTTGTTTCCTGCTAGCTTCAACTATTTTCCAGCCTTTCCCTCCTGGTTACACTTTTATAATCTCTGTTATATCCCTTAGGTCAGATTGAGGAGTTCTAATTTACTTAGTTGCTTATTGCTAGACTTTTTAGGGTTTCTTCTCCACTAATCTTCAACTCAAAGGTTTGCATCTGGAGGGGAGAGCAGACAGTGACTTCAGGCTCACATTAGATGTGAACATAAACTTACCTAAGCCACTAGATGGATACGGTAGCCACTTGCTCTCTTTATTGGTCACATACATTATTACTTCAGTAATGGTGAATATAAGGAAGGAGAAGCAGAGTTTTCATCCAAATGGCTGTAAACTGACGTAGTGATGTGTGTTTTTTCCGTGGTTGTTTTTCTTCTGCTCCTCACCCCCAAGTGGCACCAGTAAAACATGATTGTCAGTTATGTGTACATATAGCTGTATTCATATGAAGTAGTAAATAGTTGAAATGCTTGTGCCATGAAAAAGTAAGAACTGCTCGGTTTCAATGGAAACCCATCCCATTTAGAGTGAACACACACACAGAGAAAGTGTGGGCACTGAATGGTGTGAAGCAAATGCTAAGAGGAAAGGTCCAGAATAATTTAGATGGCTTCCTATTGCAGGCCTGAAGGCCTGCCTTTCTTGGTGCAGCAAGCTTTAGCACATATGCTGCGAGAAATAAGACAGGTGTATGAGTGACGAATGCGGAGAGTAGAGTGAAAAACATTGGCAGGCTGAGGCTGTTGCTACAGAAGCGTGGAACGTTTATGCAGAGGAGTTTGTGCGCTGCTGTCTGTCTCAGATGGTCTCTGCTCTGTCTCACAAAGAAAGTGATTCATTGCTTTTTTCTTTGGTCGGGTGGGGCAGTAATTAATTTCCTGGATTGCTAAAAATAAAGCTGAACCATGACTGAAATATTAATCTTTCAAAGAAAAAAAAAGGCAAAAAGCTGATGTCTCATATAAGTGACGGAACTTTTTTTCAGAATGGATTTATACTATGGTTATGAATAATAAATACATTTCTCTAAATAATGAATAACTTACGCCACAATCTATTTTTACTTAATCAGTCTTCTATTTATTCCTAACAGATGTTCCTGTGCACAATACGATACACTAGTTTTCTTTTCCTACTGCTATTCATTCTCTCGGTATGTGGTTTTCTTTCTTGATTCATCAATATATTTTCCTCTGTGGAATGCCAACCCATCTTATTTAAAAATATCAACATGAAACATACTAACCTGTTGGGTCTTGTGATCTGAAAGTATTGGACTTACACCAAAAAAATCAGTTGCTTATCTATTGATATAACCAGCAGAAGGTGACTGGCAGGATGTCAGTTCTTACTGCTAATCTGCTCTTTGTAATGAGCTGGAAAATTAGTTGTACCATGTGTTCTGGTAAACCAGTACTGTTGGATGATAATGCACATTTTTCATACTATGCAAATATAATTTGTATTTGTAAATGAGCTTTACTTTCTTGAGGAATTTTGATCAGATTGTAAAACAAGTTAGCAGGGGAGAACCATGAATTTCTTGAATGCCTATCCTGTTGGTCCTTGTCCTAGCAACAGTCTGCACTGGTGACTCAGTGATTCCTACTGCAGAGTTGTGCAGTGACTTCTTGCAGAACAGTCCTGTGACTGCTTCCTCCAAGAGGTTTTATGCATGACCAGGACAGCTGTATCTAAGAAAGCATTCTGGGGGTAATTGCTTCTCTTGAGCTGAGAAATGCTGTCTTCTGGTGTGTGTGTAGTGGGAGGTGACTGGAAGGTAAAAATTTAGCTTAGGTTAACTAGAGACTGTGACACTAAAGAGGTAGCAAACCTTGTTAGATGACCATCAGATAGCTGTGCTTCTGGATGTTGCTGTGTACCTGTGGGTTTTGAGGTAGCACACAGAAGAGCATGTTAGGTGTAACGTGTTCAAAGAGTTGTGGGGAAAGTACAGGCAAGCATCCCTACGGACAGATGCTGGTCAGCGTGCCATCATCCCCGTGCTCTGCAAGGCCTGGCCATTATTATGGGGCAAGGGGTCCTGAGGGCTGTGAGGAGCAAGGCCGCCTCAACAAGCACTCTCTGGACAAACGCCACCGGTGCCACCCCGGCGGGCTGAAGAGCTGGCCTCCGTCGCTGCTCTCGGTGGAGGGCTGTGTGCTGGAGGCAGGCAGGTCCTGCAAGGAGCACCAGTAGTTCCTCGGGAAAGGCAGTGATCCAGGCACGGATCCTCCTCTGTGTACTGCAGAGCGCGCACTTCACCACTCATCCCCATACGGGGCAGAACGCTCATTTAAACTGTCCAAAGAAGATGCTCCTTGGACGCGGCCACCACAGGCCAGCTGCGGAGCCGGTACCTGCGGCGCCCTTTGCCTCGCCGTGCCCCCGAGCGGCGCTGGGCTCCCCCAGCCCTTTCTGTTCCCCCCCCGTTTCGGTCCCCTCGCAGCGCCGCGCCCGAGGCGCCTCACCCCACCCGCCCGCGGGCGCCAGGCGCGGCTCCCACCACCGCCCCATGGCACCCGGCCCCGCCCGCCAGCGTAGGACCCTCCCGTCCGCAGGACCCCTCTCCGCCACCGGGGCTGCCTCTCCGCGCGCCTGCCG
>JAOEHY010029784.1:28468-40140 GCA_025447955.1 Psilopsiagon aurifrons | reverse complement strand
ACACCCCCAAGTCCTCCTCCTTAGGGCTGCTCTCAATCTCTTCTCTGCCCAACCTGTAGCTGTGCCTGGGATTGCTCCGACCCAGGTGTAGAACCTTGCACTTGCCATGGTTAAACTTCATCAGGTTGGCATCAGCCCACCTCACAAGTGTGTCAGGGTCTCTCTGGATGGCATCCTTTCCCTCCAGAGTATCAACCGAACCACCCAGCTTGGTGTCATCGGCAAACTTGTCTATGCCACCAACAAAGATACTGAACAAGACCGGTCCCAACACCGATCCCTGCGGGACACCACTCATTACTGGTCTCCAGCTGGACATTGAGCCATTGAGCACAACTCTTTGTGTGCAGCCGTCCAGCCAGTTCTTTATCCACTGAGTGGTCCACCTATCTAACTGATGTCTCTCCAATTTAGAGACAAGGATATCGTGTGGGATTGTGTCACACACTGCACAAGTCCAGGCAGATGACATCAACTGCTCTACCCCTGTCCATCAGTTCTGTAGCCCCATCATGGAAGGCCACCAGATTGGTCAGGCAGGATTTCCCCTTAGTGAAGCCATGCTGGCATCTGTCACACAGTCAAGACTGTTAATGCTGAGCAATGAAGCCAGATGCATACCATACACTTGGGAGAACAAAACCTGGAAAGGAGGTCTTGAATGTGACCAAAAAGATGATTTCTCCAAATACTGCTTTGCTAACTAACAAAGTTTTAAGAAAATCAAAATAAACTATCCTCGAAACAAATTCCTTGGAAGGCCTAAAACTTCACTGCCAGAGAAACTTCTAGTATCAGTGTTAGTATGCATTAAACTACTAAAAACATAGCATCTTTTTAAAAGAAGCACTTCCGTAGGAGTCTCCAAACACTTGCAGAGCACTCACTTTTTCTGACCCCACTGACCTGAAGTTAAAGTAAACCTGTGCTCTGTAACTGAAAACAATCCCCAGGGGGGGAAAACCCCCATAAATCTCTGAAAGCCACAAACAGCAAACCTGTTTGACAAACAATGGCTATTGTCAGTACTGCCCATGGACATGCATGTTGATTTGGAAAATGAATCTGCCAATTTTAGGCTTTGCTTGTTTTTCTGATCTATAAAAATAGCTGAGTACCAATGGGAACTCCCGCAACGTGCAAAGGCATTATTCTGCATAAAAATGAAAGCACAGGGCTTTAAGCCAGTTAAAAGTTAAGCCAAGCACCCCTCTAAAAAGAAAGTCTAGAATAGGGTGTATCAGATACCACGCTTATATGGAAATGGAGATACTTCCCAGGACTGAACAGCATATGATGGTAATACATTAAAAACAGATCATGCTGTCTGCATTAATAATCCAGTACGTATTTAGTCTTACCCAGCTGAACATTTAGTTCAACTCCAACCCAGATTCCAGCTGAAAAATCCACCGTTCCAACGTATCTCACCGTGCCCATCTTATTGCTTCCAACACAGACTTGCTCACCCACAGCCACCCAGCTAGGCAAGGCATGGGCTTGATCTGCAGAAGCACCTTCTTCACCATCAGAACCATCCACGTGGTCCTTCCCAATAAAATAGTCTATGGAAGCACCAGAGTAAGTCTCACGCTCTGAAGTCTCTTTCACCAGTACAGAACAAAGAGGGCTCTCCACTGTGGCTGCGTGCCGGTTGCCCTCTGCTGCTGCCGGGGAGCTCAGCTGGCCCACACTCTGCTCCTTGTCTGTGCCTCGGGGTAGGTCTGAACATCTCACACCATTAGAAGACACAAGGGAACCCAACTGTGGGGCTGTTGAGTGGTCAAAGTCCTTCCCATCTTCAACACCCATGAACTCTGTAAAGGAGTGATCTTCCAGAACATCTGTCATGTGCTCAACTGTTGCTTCACGTGCTGAAAACTCAATTGAACGACAGGTATTTTTGCTATCTGAGGAACTTAAAGCTGAGAATGATCCAGCTGTGGGGAACTGCTGAGAGTCTCTGTCAGTGGCATTGAGGGACAGTGGTACTTGTTCCGTTAAGGCACTGTTTTCTTTCAGTGGTGACACAGGTAACTTTTCTCTCTCTAGCTCCTTTTCTGACTCTCGACACTCTTTGTTTGAGGAAGATCTTAAATCATGTGCAAGAGATGACCCTGAGGGATCATTAGAGTCCAGCTCCTTTGTGTGACTGGTTAGCTGGTCTGTGCTATCACTACAGGGAACAAGCATGTCAGACAGAGTAGCATTAGAGGCACTGTGGGAAAAGTAGCCACTAGTAATACTGCTAGTGGTGGGGCTGCGGGATACCTCTTTCTCAAGAACACGTGAACTCATGAGGTCTGATTTAGAAGAAAACCATTCCCTGTTCTCCAGGCTAGCATTGTAAACACTGAAGTCAGCAAACTCCTCTGGGACATAAGGCCGGAAATTTTGAAAACTTTGTGGACTTCTCAGCTTCTTATTTATGGCCTCCAACTCACTGTCCTCTTCCTCGGAGTCCTGCAAGAAAAGAGAGAGTTTCATGGGATTAGGAATGTAGAACAGCAAAGTTTTCAACATGAACTAACCTTCCTTGATTTCCTTTCTGAACAGGCAGAAATGTATTCCTTTAATATTCTTTAATTGAAGAATGGAAGGCAGCTCTCAAAAAGCTGCTGGGAACATACCCTGTCTACACTATTGGGTTTTCAGAAAATAAAGATAAATTCTAAATAGCTCAGAAAATACAGAGCGATACGTTTTGGTACAGGAAAGCTCACAGCATGAAAAAGTATATGTTTATGTATTTCATCATGAGCAGTTTTTTAAAGCCACATATTCTAAGTCTTTTCCCTCATGATTTAGACTAATTCAGCCCACTGAAGGTGTTCTATGGAGCTGACTGCTGAACAAGATAAGCATGAATATGAAGGGCAGAGCCCTTACAGTGTCTCCACTGCAATACTGATTATTAAAAACTGTCCTGCACAATGGGATTTTCTATTAATCTGAGACCAGTGAGACTAAATAATTTTGCTTACACCCTATCTATTATACCTGAACAATGGTGTAACAGCCATTCATATAGACATTTACCACGGTTGAAAATGAAGGCAAAAGGATCAAATACTATAGGAAACCTTAAAGGAAGCATTTGTGCGCTTACATGTACATGTTTGGAGGGAAGTAAGTGACACTAAATCAATCTGGCAGGATTCAGAGGTACCTCCCTGAATTTCCCTTTTATAACAAGCAGGGATGCACTGTGACCAGCCCACAGGCGTGGGTTTCACAGAGTCCATCTGAAGCTGAGGACCTCAGCCTGTCAAGATGCAGCTGTGAAAAACCCGGCAACATGGTTGGCCTGCACCCCCCATACAAAATGCTATAGGTAGGACTCCACATGGATGCCTTTTTAAGAACTTCATCTCTCATATAAGCATTATGTATTTATTTATACATATATGCATATATAAACATGTGTATACACACACACATATATCTATGCACACACACACAGATATATATATTAAAAATGGTTACTTTATGGCATGTTCCTACTAGACATTATAGTATTTTCAAACACATGAAAATTGCTAAACTACTGAATGAACTGATGGGAACTTGTGTGCTTTGTGTCCCTTGTCTCATGTCCTGTCACTGGGCACTACTGAGAAGAGTCCACCCTGTCTTCATTCCCTCCCATCATGTGTTTTTATGCACTGATAAGATGCCCCTGAGCCTGGTGTCCTAAAGGCTGAGCAGGCCCAGCTCTCCCCAGCCTATCCTCACATCAGGTGTTCCAAGCCATTAATCATCTCTGTGGTCCTTTGCTGGACTCACTTCAGTAATTCTCTGTATTTCTTGTACTGGGGAGCCCAGAACCAGACACAATAATCCAGATACAGCCCCACTAGTGGCAGTAAAGAGCAAGTATCGCCTCGTGTCCAGTATACTGTTGGCCACCTTTGCTGTAAGGGTGCATTGCTGGCTCATGGCCAGCTTGTTGTCTGGAAGGACCCCAAGGTACACCCAGGCAAAGCTGCTCTCCAGCCCATAAGCTCCCAACAGGTACTGGTGCCTGGCATTATTCCCCTCCCCCATTCCCTCCAGATACAAGACTCTGCATTTCCCCTTGCTGAACTTCCTGAGATTCCTCTCTGCCCAGTTCTCCAACTTGCTGATCTCCCTCTGAATAGCAGCGCAACCCTCTGGTGAATCGGACGCTTCTCCTGGTTTTGTGTCATCTGCAAATGTGCGAGGGTGCGCTCTGTCCAGCTACCCAGGTCACTAATGAAAGCGCTGAACAGTGCTGGCTAAAGTACTGACCCCTGCAGTACAATGCTTGTTACCTGGAGGACATTGCATCTCTGATCACAACCCTCTGGACCCAGTCATTCAGCCAGTTTTTAATTCACTTCACTGTCCACCTATCTAACCTATACGTGTCAGCCCATCAAGATGACGTTCCAGGAGACAGTGTCGAAGGCTTTACTGCAGTCAAGGTAAACAATACCCTCTGCTCTCTCCCCACTACCAAGCTAGTCACCTTATTGTAGAAGGCAACTAAGGTTGGTCAAGCATGATTTCCATTTTGTAAATCCATGCTGACTACTCCCAGTCACCTTCTCCCTCATGGGTTTGGAAATGCCTTTTAGGAGGATATTCTCCATCACCTTGCCAGGGACAAGAAATATTTCCTTTCAAAGCTCCTCCTGAGCTTCCTGATTGAAATTCCAGAAACAAAGCAATTTCAGGTTCCTCAAATTCGTAACACATGAGGAAAAAAATGAAGCTACCTTGTACTACTTAGGCTATTGGTAAAAATAATGATAGAATCCTTGAAAAGATGGTAAAGAAACTGCAGCTACTTCCTGGGACATAACAGGAAGGCCATAATAAAAACCAGACTTAAGAACTGATAACAGTAAGAATGTGCCAGCAAAAGCAAGGAGACAAGACTACACATCAAGACTTAGCAATAACAGAAGCAAAGCAAGCAAGAACACAGCAGCTTCCTTACACCTGCTTTGTAACAAAGATACTGCATAGTTTAAAACTAAAGTATCCGGGTTTTCAAATCCCCAAATTATACCTCCCAAGTGACCTCCAAGATGCTAGCTCCCATTCTACCAATTCAAATATCAGTAAGACTTATTTAGTGGCTGCACCACTTGTGCTTTAATTTTCATCACCTGCTAGGAGGATCTGACATCAGCCAAACCCCCCTTAGATGTGTTAATTACAGGCAGTATTCAAATATGCTTAATATGAAAACATTTAATCTGACCTTAACATAGCACAGCATTCTTTAGGTTAGAAAAGACCTTTAAAATCATAAAGTCTAACTATTAACCTAACACTGCCAAGCCCACCACTAAACACAGAATCATAGAATGATTTGGGTTAGAAAGGACTTTAAGATCACCTAGTTCCAAACCCCCTTCCCATGGACAGGGACACCTCCCACTAGACATATTCCACTGTACTTGCATATTATATGGAACATGCCCTCATGTCATGGTGCTGTTTTGAAATAGCTCCAATATAATATGCATGTGGAAGTACTGCCTGAAATTTTAGGCTGAATGCTCTATTTCAGGCCAACTGAATAAAAATATGTTTTGATAACTGCCTATTTTTTCTCCTTCCTTTGACAGATGTGTTTTAAATATTCATGAAAAGAACAGATCTCAGAGAATCATGAGAAAAAGGCCAAATATCATTCTTATGCCTACTTAGATGCAGAACATTAATATTAATAGTTAATATTAGCTTCCTGTATTGTTTAGTTGCTTTACTTCGACTGCATTTTTTACATGCTTCAAAGATGCAAGTAAGCATTACACCTGAAGTGACACCAATCAGACAGTGATTAACTAGGAGCATGAGGCTCTGCACCTTGGCATGATAATTTACAGTACTGACTAATAATGTGAAAACTCCACTTTGGATCAGACAGAGAAGAGCTGATGGCTGAAGTTTCATGTGAAGCTGTGACACTGCCCTGGTGTAATCACTGAATTCGTTCTGAGAGCGCTATTCATCCAAATGGGTGAAATGTATGCTCCTGCCTAGTTAAAACGTTGACTTGCTCCATTTCAGAAAAACACACGGTAGCCTGGGAAGGATACATTTTACAAAGGCTTCCTTAAAGTGATAAAAAACCCCAGAAGCCATCATCTGGTGCATCCAACACCAGAAGCTGGCAGGGTTATGCAAAGTAGCCATCTCAACCTATTTCCAAGTGTGGCTGGTTCTTGCCTGCCTCCTGGGTATCCATAGGTACAAGGGACCTATGATCAGACAGGGGAGTAGATCCAAATGACATAAAACTCCATGGTAGCATAGCCATCAGCTGAATGGATCAGCTCCCTTGATCTGACTTCCTATGCAACAGAACAAAAAGTTCAGTCAATACAAGAGAGAAATCAGTACAAGGGTAGAAGCAAGCAACTGAGAACTGAAAGAACAGCTCTTTCCAGGGCCTTGTTTGCTGCAGTTGGTTTACACTCAATTAGTTTCATTCTAATTGGAAAAGCCTGGTACAGGACCTTGCCCTTTTCCAGTTCTGAAAGCATCTGCTTATCTCTGGAAAGCAGCACAGGCAAATGCCTGGGTTAATTCCAGGCTTTCATGGGGTGGGACCCTGTTTTCACTCAAGGGATTAAAACTGCCCCAAAGTTGCTAAGGAAATTTTCCTAACAGTTTAGTTTTCAAGGGATGTTTTTCACCCCACCAGAAGATTCTTTCTTCCAAATACCTTCAATGCTATTTGTAGCAGTGACTCAGTGTGAGTCAGCATGGCAACTACCTTATGGGAAACTAACATGACTGAGAAGAAAACAGCTGCTAGCCAGAACCAGGAGCCAAGCTTCAAATATATACAGGATACTTCTGTGCAACAACCTACAAAACAGCATTAGAAATACAGACAGATTTTTTAATGGCTTGGCTATATGGGAGGAATAAAAATAACTGTTAAAAATGAAGAGTCCATCTCTAGCGTTTGTGGTAAAAGAGGCCTAGAAGACTTACGGGAAACGATTAGAAGTTTCTGGAGTTTAGATCTAAAGCTCTGATTAAAGCAAGTATTTACAGCCATGTTCCCCAGCCCCACAACAGAGTCCATGGTACAGCAGAAACGATGAAAACCTTTTGTTGAAGCAGCAATGAGAAAAGGATTTGGCAGGGGAAGATTAAAACAAAAGCCCTCCACCTCAATTCACCACCTGAATTACGATGAAGACAGGCTGCAGGTTAATTTAGAGCTGCAATCTTATTTTAGTCATATTACTTCCACATCAGGCAATGAGAAGCTTTTTATAGTGTACCCACACCTAAATGCATGGTTACTTACACCAAATGGGATCATTCCATTTACTCTGGGGTATAGTCACAAAATCTGGGTAACATACAAAGTATATTAGAGTGATAACACGGTTCACTAAACCACCCTTTACTCGATTGTTTGTGCCCTGTGAGAACTAAAGCAGCCCCTCTCCCACTCATCCCACAAGACAAATCACCTACCAGTTTAAAATAAAAATAACAGTTAGAAAACAACCAAACACAAAATGCAAAAACCAGTCAAGTTAGTTCCAATGACAGACTGCACCTGCAAGCCAGGCAAGCAACTGTTCATTATAACCCTTAGTTACAATCAATCACAAGTGATTACATCCACATTACGTATTTTTTCCTGCCGCAGTAGCATTAAGCCCACCACCAAATGGCCCTCTGCCCACCACCAGGTCTCATAACAGAATCTGGTTCAAAACTTACAATCTTCTCCTCATGTATGCTATTGCTTTCTACAGGCATGCTGCTGGCATTGCTTCCTGGAGGCACAACACAGCCAGCGCAATGCACCTGAAGCGAAGGCATGCTCTGCAAAGGTTAAGACACACAACACATCACACAAACCACAACACTAAATGCATGCAAGTTAGAGAGGCATTAAGACATGATGAAAGTGAAACACCCATGCTGGCCATACATACATCAAAATTCAAGTTAATAGGTAGAGAAACTCATGCACCCCTCCCGACAGAGTTTTAGCTTGAGGAATAAAGGTCAGAATTACAACCACCCTAGAACACTTTCACAGAATTATGTTTTGTCTATGAAGAAACACACCAACAACATCTTGCTGGAGAAATGCAGGTTACTATTAATTTAAAATACAAGCGCCCTGTAAAGAAGAATACTTACCAAGAAGTGAAAAACCACCCCAGTGTTTTAGATAAAAGAAAACAAACACTAAAACCCCACACATATAAAGAACAGTATAATCCATTTTACCAGAGAATTACAAAATTCTATTATAACAGATGCATGCTGCAAATGATTTGCCAAGCTCACAAAAACACTCAATCTCCTTTTAAAAAAGCAGGTGGTTTTCAAAGATTACCTCTTGACTAAGCAGAGGTCGGCTTTCAAGGGGCGTCTTCCTTTTATGTTCCTCTTTCACTGGCATTAAGGGCTTGAAAAACTTTGGTGGCTGAGGAGAAAATGCTTTAAAAGGGCTGGCCATTAAAGCATGGGAATTCTCTGCTACAACACCTAGGTAAAAAAGCAGCAAGACTGTATTTCAGTTCTTCATATCTTAAATGCAGGAGCATAGTTCAAAACAACTGAGGGTTAAGTCATGAATTTGGCAAATTGCTGCTACAGAAAAATGTCAGTATTTTAGTATTGAATCACTGGCCCAAGCACGAGAGAGCCCAGAGCTCAAGTGAGGGGAGATTATGACCTGCTGAGAAATCCGAAACAGAAGGAGAGCAAAGAGTAGCAGTATCTGCACCCTCCTTTCTGAGCCTCTATTTCTCATTTTCATCTCAGTCATAAAAACAGTACGAAATGTCCTTGAAACTGGAACTGACAGCTCTTTGCTTCCTGACCCCTACCCACTGCAGCTCTGCCCTGGAACCAAGGCAGCAATTCTGCATGACCAGGATGATCTAAAGGAAATTACAGTCAAAGAAGCAATGAATAAACTCTAAGTCCCACTTCACTGAAGCAGTATCTCTAACTGTATTGCCTGATCAAGAAGAGCATTCGACCTGAAGAAGATAAGGCACCTGTGACACACTGACACAGCAGAGCAAATATCCAAGTCATGTAAAGAACCTGCAAGAGGACCCTCCGCACTTTGACAAGTGCATTTTCATTTTCAAATTCACAAAACAACAGCAGCTCCTCTTTCCCCCCCTTCACACATATACCCCGTCCCCCCAGCCTCCTTCTACCATTTTGATTCACATTTAGCTCATTCTTCTGCTCTCCTCTTGTATTTTTGGTCATCCCCCCACCTTCCCTGGATGTCTTTATATATTTCTCCCTTTCACTCCTACTTCCAGATTATGTTTAGCTGCTAAAGCAAGAAGTTGGATAATGCATTTAGTAGGTAAAGATCACTGAGAATTTAATTTTCAGTTTAATGCAGCAATTAAAAATCCCACAAACACTGTCACTACACATATGCTTTAAAGCCTCACCACTGCCATCTTTACTCCTGCGAGGAGACTCCCTGGGTAAAGTACCATAGCATGAGACATCTTGATAACTGGAACAACAGTCAGATATATCTAGGTGACTTTCAGACCAACCCTAAGAAACAAAAATATATAAATATGCATGCTGATAGAGGCTAACATGGAAAAATTACCAGGTAAACTCAAAGGCAGGTTAAAACCCCCAAACTAACACTCCCCCTCAAAACCCCAGAAGAAGCGTCAACTTACTGACTTAACACAGTTTCCCTGTCTCACACAAATGCACTGTTTGGAAGCTAATTAGATTTCCAGTGAAGTATAATAAGTTTTGCTATACCTTCCCCCTTACATATGAGTTTCTACAATTCTAAGATGAAAAGCAATGAAGGACAAGGAGATTTAACTCAAAACAACACGTAACTAGCGCAGCACTTTGAAGAAATGCAAACACACCATTAAAAACACTGTTTTCCTATTTTTTTCAATTTTCAAATACATGTTTCAAAGAGGAAGACAAAAAATAATCTGAGAATGTGTGCCTTTTGTTGACACATGCACATACCTTTTCATCTTCATCACAGGCAGAAAGATCTAGTCGGCTACAGGATACCTACAGAACACCAACAGGCAGAATGACAAAATGTCTACCTTTTCTTTATAAAATATAATGCCTTGAAGAAACAACTTTTCTGTTACCTCTTTTCAGACAAGATTATTTGTAAGGGCAGCTATGTTTGTGCTGTATGAGTGGGTGATAAGAGAACACAGGAAATGCATACAAAATGGAAACTCCCTTAAACTACGAAAAAAGTTAAAAGGACTTTGAAGTAAAATTCAGGGCATCAGGGCAGCTGACATCCTAAACTACTTCCAAACCAAATATCCTCCTAAAAGAATTCCAGCCAACCCTCCCACTTCCCTGTCAACTTTGTTATCTCCTAGGATGGATCGCTGTGGGGAGGGGCTTCGAGCAACTTGGAATTTCCATTCATGACAACTTTCCTACAGGTTGGTTAGTCCTAAGTCAGAATAACCATTACTTTATCACACTGTGCAAGCACCACATCAGCACACAAACAGCACCCCCTGCCCCATTAGTACTAATTTAACAGAGGATAAACGGTTCTTACATTGTGGACATTTGGAGTGCTGATGCTTCTGCGGATGTTTCTCACTTTCGTGGAGAGTGCCTCTTTGACTGTGACAGCCTGCATAAAGAAGAGAACACACTAAAATGAATGCATAGTTTCCTCATGAGAAATGATCAAGTAGAATAGAAAGTTTTTCCAGTGTGGCTGTCAACAGCAAACAGGGCTTGCATCTACAAGTCTTAATTTCAACACACAACCACCACAGTCTATCAGAAATTCACTGTTTTGCCTTTGCCTCTTCAGATTCTGAGTACTACACCACTGCCAGCTATAGGTACTATTCCCACCACTACTGGAATTCGATATTTCACAGAAGTAACTTAGTCTTACATTTATCCACCCAATTCTCAAAAAAAAACCCAAACTAAAACCTGAAAAACACTTTGTATTCCTAAAAGATCAAACATCTCTATTTGAATTCTCATAACCCTGTTCAAAAGGCGCATGAAGTGCGTTTTCCTTGCCTGTCTTAGTCGTTCGAGGCTCAGAATGTTCTCCACTTGCAGCACGCCGCGTGTGTATTTTTCAATGTACGTTTCCCCATCAGATGTGCCCTCATTCTCACTCCTTGCTGCCATCAGCGCCAAAGTCTCGCGATCCTCAATTTCTTCTGTAGCCTAAATTACAAGTTACATTACTGAAGTTTTTTTATTAATTAAAGCCTATTGTTTTTAAGGTATTGATTCACATCTTTAGACCACCTCAATCTAGAAATTAATTTAAATCTATAGTTGTTAACTTAATCAGTAATCCTAGTTATAAACAATGATCCAAGTCTTTTCAATACACATGTAAATGCTGCTGAAGTAAGAAGAGGTCACGTTTAGAAGAAGTTTTGCATATTTGCTGTAGTCAATGCACTTTCTGGATGCTATCAGAACTGGTTACCCTGGATTTGGAGAAAGCTGAGGTTCTGAATGACTTCTCTGCCTCAGTCTTCACTGGAAAATGCTCTGACCACACCACCCAAGTCTTGGAAGGCAGATGCAGGGACTGGGAGAATGAAGACCCTGGGCCCACTCTAGGAGAGGATCTGGTTCGAGACCATCTTAGGAACCTGAACACACACAAGTGCATGGGA
>JAOEHY010029784.1:0-26739 GCA_025447955.1 Psilopsiagon aurifrons | reverse complement strand
TAGGGATGCTGGGGAGGGACTCTTCATTAGGGACTGTAGTGATAGGACAAGGGGTAATGGGTTCAAACTTAAACATGAGAAATTTAGATTGGATATAAGGAAGTTCTTTACTGTAAGGGTAAACTACTTACAGTTCTTTATTGTAAGGGTGGTGAGGCACTGGAATGGGTTGCCCAGGGAAGCTGTGAGTGCTCCATCCCTGGCAGTGTTCAAGGCCAGGCTGGACAGAGCCTTGGGTGCCACGGTTTAGTGTCAGGTGTCCCTACCCATGGCAGAGGGGCTGGAACTGGATGATCTTAAGGTCCTTTCCAACCCTAACTATTCTATGATTCTACTTCTAGGAATAATGCGCATATAACCTGAAATCACCTATGTTAAGGATTAACTAATGAAAACTTCCTTCGTAGATCTCAGATATGCTGTATGATTTCCCTAGAGTGCTACCATACAAAAGTATCCATCACATGGTGAGAAGACTATATGTGTTTCCATTTGCTCAGTTTGTTTGCCTTCAAAATAATTTGTAAAGTACAATTAAAATTTCTATGAGATTTTCTTACATAAAACAGTTTATATTCCTGCAAACTCATTTCCCCAGCTATTCTGTTTTCACTGACCTGGACATTCCTCTGAATACCCTATATATTTTCCCCTTAGGCACTAATGTGATTTCAAAATCAGGTCTACTATAAGAACACAGTTAAACACAGTAGAAAACAAAACAAAATCCCTGCAGTTTTCAAATGTTTAAAGATAAACATGATCTCACCACTGCACTCTAGTATATACACTTTGGCAAGCTGCCTCCTATTAGCAAAGCAGGGCATTTACTTCCCAATCAGTATCACTCACTGCAGTAGGTCACTCTGTTCCTTTCAGTGAATTTGCCAGTGAAATATGGTATAACTTACCTTTGGTATATTGGATACTATTTCGTATGTCACCCCACAGGCATAATATATGTTTTTCAAGGATATCCTCCTTTTCAGGCTCTGGGTAAAACTCTAAAAACAAAGTAATTTTCAATTATTGTTGAGAATGATTATTTATAACATCATAAGAAATAAAAGGTCACAATACAAAGGCTTATTTTGCTCCAAAAAGACTATAATTTATTAAGTTCCTTTTCAGCATTAATGATCCTTTAAATACTCTTTACAGCCCTGTGCTTAGTACACAGTGGTAGTAAGTTCAATCAGTAACAGTTTGCTCCCTTTTTGCATTGATGCTGTATCCGGGTGCAGTAACTTTTAACACCAAAGAAGTCTCTAATGTACAGATCACAGAATCATAGAAT
This sequence comes from Psilopsiagon aurifrons, assembly GCA_025447955.1. NCBI lineage: Eukaryota > Metazoa > Chordata > Aves > Psittaciformes > Psittacidae > Psilopsiagon > Psilopsiagon aurifrons. The sequence continues at coordinate 25,442 of JAOEHY010029784.1, read as the reverse complement.
CATCGAGGTTGAAATTGACCTTTAAGGTCATCAAGTCCAACTGTTCCGCCATCATTTCTCATTTTGTCAGCCACCTGTTAAACAGGTAGAAAATTCCTTTTGCAATAGCAAAGCATAACTCTGGTTACTATTTCGCTTATGGCTAGAAAGCAGAGTTTTCATTGTTGTAATCATAAGCTTACCATGCTCTGCTACCAAGTTAGTTAGCCTAACATTACAAACTGTAAACTTTAAACTTTCATCTAATGTGTTTTAGAGAAATGAAACTGGCCAAGGATAATATACCAAATGCAAAAAGCTGCTTAGTAACCGCTTACTAGTACTACAGCTGATTTGTGCTCTGCCCCTGCACTGCACTGTAAAATCTGGAGCAATTCCAAAATGCACTCTTGGTCTCAATCATCTGTGAAACACAAAGGAAAATAATTTCAGCGAGCACCTCACTGTCTAAACCCACAAAGCAGCAAAGCAAGGGGAACAGCAATCACTCTTATGGCTGATGTAAACACCCTATCTGAAAGCATCATGTTAAAGGGGGTAGAAAGTATATACATTTGGGTAGCGTTGGGAAACACGCCTAGTTTGTAAATAACAGAGGAAGTAGCAGAGAGAAAGAAAAAAGATATGTTGTGTTAACATGGAACACTTAAGAGGCCCCAAAGTTGCTTTGAGGAACAGAGTGGCTATAGTGGCCCGATATTAGATAAGCTATTGCAAACTTGTCTGAATCACAGAACATTTCAACCTGCAGAGACAAAAAAGTAAACTTAATTTTTGTTACAAAAGGAGCACCTGTTACACACTGAAACACATCAAGTTGAAAAGAGGACAGTTCAAAGGAGCATACAGCTTCACTGCAACCTATGAAAATCTATCTTTCATAAGAATAGGAGGGACCAAACTTATACAAAATTAAGCAACCAGCTAAGAAAATTAAGGCTATGAAACAAAATTAATAATTAAAAACATATATAGACTTACTACCTGCTTGTTATAAATATTGGCTGCAATCCTTTTGCGTAACACCAGTTCCATTGCAGCAGGATGGCTGAGCTGCACAGTAGTCTTCACTATTAAGTAAATTCTCTCATTTTGAGGGGTTACCCTATTCAGATGAACTGAATCATGGACAGAAGAGTCCCAGGCAGCAGTGGCTGAAACCTGTGCAGAAAAAACAGGTGAAAGGAAAGAAAGGGAATTCAAAGATTCAACTACTGTAACAACAGATTTAATTTGCAATGATTTAATATGAAGCAGAACAATTCTTTCACGAGAGAAAAATAAGCATCATTGGACAAAGTAGAGTCAAACCTCCTTTTCATGGTAAGGAATTTATCAGAAACCACATAATAAAGGTATTAAGATATTGGGGAAAACCATCATGAACACGATCTCTGCACTGTGCAAAGCCTGTCACAAAAGGAAATCTTCACACAGCTGGAGACAGAAAGGAAAGCAGAAGCAAGGCTGGAGGAAGGAATACAAATCCTATTGCAGTTGTACTGAAATTTAATAAAATTCAATGTTACATTTTCCATCTGTGCTGGATTAGGTTATAGAGGCTGACACAGAACAAACATGCTCCCATCCTGCAGAACACCATTTTTTTTCCCTCTCCCTCCTCCCCAACTTCAGCATCCCATTTATTCTGGAAAGGGTCTCTTAAGCAATGGCCTGAGTTGGCATACGACGTGAAAGAAATGAGTTAAGAAACTCCAAAATGGGTCCAAGCTCGATTCATTTCCACCAATTCCCAAACTTTGCATTTTAAAAAAGTAATTGTGTACTACAAAGGAAAAGGCTTTAGTTTAATACTAAGCTTTGCAAAGTGTGCACAATAAATGAAGGGGCTTTCTCTGAAGAATCAAGAGCCTTCAAGAGGAATGATGAAGGGGTGAGGAAAGAAGAAAAAAGAATTTTGAGTTAGGCAGCTGAATTATTCTTTTGTTAAGGGCAACTAAGGCTTGTCACCTCTGAATTAAGGCAGGAGAGCTAACAAGTCATACGCTCTTCAATTCTAAACAAGTAGGCCAAAAAATGAAGGCAGCACTAAATACAGATGGTACTTCTAAGACAAAAAGATAATAGTAATGATTAAATACATACAAGTAGAAAATAAAACATAAAAAGAAATTTTTAACATAAGCTGCAGTTGTCAAGAAGGAGGCTTGCTAACAATTTACCTCATCATCACTGTGTTTTATGATCGGCAGATAAAAGAATGGACTCCCATGCTCCTTTGGTAGTATTGAGTTAACTCCTGATGCATGGGGACCTATAAGTTGTTCATTGGCACTGAGGTCATCAGCTAATGAAACAAATGTGCAAAGAATGACATAGTTTTATACCAAAGGATATTAATATATAGAGGCAAAGTTGTAATAAAGTGCTACCCATATTTCATAATACATCTAATCCTGATTAATAATTATGCAGTACTTTGAATACTATTTCAGCATACAAAAGAAGGGAAGTAAAACCGGGCTAAGACCCAGCAGAACACATTCTCATGTAACCTAAACTGAATTCAAAACTATGTCTAGGTATTCATAACATTAATGCACCCAGCCAGAAAACTTGGATTTATCCACCTGTCAGCATAACCAGCTCATCTCTTAGTTAAATCACTTCTGATGTCTCAGGAAATCTTTAAAACGAGAATATCAGTTCTGGCTACATTAGGCTAAAAGCTAAACAAAAAACAAGTAAACAAACAAACAAGTTGTGCAATGATCCACCAATCTAGTTAAATATCCTATTTGATCTTCTGTCTGTTAATCGCTGTTGATAATGAAAAAAAACACCAAATAAAAACATTCCTTGTAAGCGCAGATGAAAGAAAGAGCATACATAATTTTCTGAAAGCAGCTTCTAAAGCAGGTATTCATGTGCTGCCTATATAAACACATCTGGTAGCCCCCACTGCAGTGCTTGGATGTGATAAGGCTTGTGGATCCTCCTTTGATTTATGCCCCACGCTTATATTTACAGCCTTGCTCCCTAAACAGTCCTTAGATGTCATGCAAACTCCAGTCTCTTGCTGCTTACAGTGTGTATCTGTGTCTTAAGAACACGTATCAATAGTTTTCTCACATGTAAAACTAAATGCCTTCAAAGGGAGAACGTTTAGATTCTCCAACAAAATGCTAACACACTCTTCATTAAAACACTTGTTTAAGACTCTACAAACACCTCAGTAGAAGGCGGTCTGAAAACATTGGGAGATTCGCCATCAGATTCTTCATCTCCATTTAATGACATGTGGATTTGTACATCAAAATATTCACAGGATTTTCTTATCTGCTGCTTGACTTAAACTAAACTTGCTCTCCTACACAATTTTCTGTTGTATAGGCTATACTTTACTCACATGTTCCCCATTTTTTATCTTTAGTTTAAAATAGTTGTACATGATTATTTCAATATATAGAATCAGAATTTAAAAGCATTTTACAAGCCATATTAGACAGTGCCATTGCCAGGACTTGTTTGGTTTCACACATTTCAGATCTATTCTTCCATTTATTAATCCCCCCCCCAACTTTCTTAATCTGCTGTTACAACATACCATTCAAATCAAGGAAGAGGACGGGTATATGGGCTTCCATTCCAGCAGGTGGAATCCTGAAACAAAACAAACTGCTGGGAAGAAGGAAGGCAAATTCATACCTAAACTAATTAGGGCAAACAGATCTCCATGCAAGATTCATTAACTGTAATCAGCTACTACAGATGTCAACATTTTGATGACTAATCTGAATGCCTATGTTGCAGACAATATTTTGTTTGTCTACACTTGAAGCTGAACATAGTGCTTTGCCAAAACTTGATACAAAACGCACAGCACATTTCAGTTGCTGTGAGTATGACAGTTTTAAACATCCTGTTCTGTTTCTTATAAAGTTAACTGGTTGTAGTCATTCATAAATGTTAACATAAGTGTTCAAACAACTTTAAATCAATAAATACACTTTTAGATATATCACCATGGCACAATTCAAGTGGATAACAGGAAAAATGGCAAGGAAAGAGTATCACTACATCATTCTTCCACTGAAGAAGAGATATTAGATATCAGAATCATAAGGGTAGGCTTGGTTAGAGCTGCATTTCTTGTCCACACTTTCCCAAATCTAATGTATTGCATTTCTCATTTTTGCATGTCATTTCCAGTGATCTCAGTTAAACACAAACTTAAATGAAATTAAGAGAAATATTTTAGAAATCCAAATGAAACAGAAGAGAACACATCCTTTGAAATCAGAATTTCTTCATCTCCCGCTCCTTATCAATGAAATTATCATGGGTTCTACCATCCATTTTTGAACCCCTCCTTTTCTGAAAGGAGTTAAACTACAGGATAACTTCCTCAGACTTCTTGTAAAATTATAAAGTACTATTTAACAGTATTTTATCTCAAGCTATCTCAAAGCCACTTTATGTACTCTGTTAACTAAGCAAACCTTTTTTACATTTGAACCATCACCTGACCTTTTTCCAGCCTTCTGCCAGCTAAGCACTATTTGTAGTATTATTGAAAAACACGGGGAGCCCTAAAACATCCTGAGATTTTTACCTTCTCATGCGTATTGTTTATGTGCAGAAAACTAACCACTCCCATGGTTTCTCTGAACATACCAGTTTGCAGGGGCACCAGGAATTCCACTGCCTGGTGCTGGAACAAACACCGCGTTCCTCTCTTCTGTCAGCCCTACCCACTGTTCGACCAACCGGGCTTCCCGTTCTAGATCATCCTCAGATTTTTCTACAGAGAAAGAGATCACTATTAAATATGAGATACATGTTTTGTGGTATACGGAATAAAGGACTTATGACAGAAACTTTTAAGCTTCAAACCTTGTTTATTGCTGATCTTTTGAATCTGCTCATCTAAGTATTCTCTCCGCTTTATCAATGCATCAGACCACCTTTCTCGCACACAGTTTAAATCTTCTTCCTAAAATGAAAGGAAAAAAGAAAGTTATTAGGCTACATTGTTAAGATTAAAGGGCAGGGAATTTCATCAGAATTTATATTTAACAGCTTGCATGATGCAGAAAACTTTCTTCCCCTCAAATGACATGCACACTTATTAAGTACCTTATCACCCATGAATGGAAGCGGATTTGCTTTCAAATCTCAAATTCCAACAGAAGGGAAGGAAAATGTGACTGCCTCAGATGCTGAACAGAATTATACACCATAGGCTAATTACTTACAGAAATGGCAATCAACTTTTTTCATAGCATATGGAAAAGGAAAAAACAGGTATCATCAGCTGATCATAAGTTCTCCTGAAGATTAGACAGGTCAGTACGCCCTCAAACCTGCACAAATTCCATTGCTAGCAGCTAACATCAGTGCAATTAAAAGATTTCTCATGCAAACAAAACCCATCATGCAATCATGCTTTGTGGTATATCACAGAAAATCTGGTTCGTTTTTCTCTGTGATATGTCAGGAAGCGCATAAACAGCCCGCAAGAAGTTAGTACCTTGATGTTTTTGAGATTGATGTGAAACCTAAAACATTATCTGAAGGTATGTCAGCATTCTCACCTAACTGGTTTTATTTTCCTAAGGCTGCCTACTAGAAATAAGTCTGAAATGTGTTTTATTTTTTTTGGCATTTCCTCTCCTGCCCTTTGTCACCTCTTAGGTGAGTATTCTGCTATACGTATAAACTGTAACTGTCTAGTATTTACTTGTCGCACAAATAAAACAGGCTTGGTTTTGTTTAGATAAAAAAGAACTGCTTCACTGAAGTGTCTGTATTCTCCTTCTGGGCATCTTCCCCTCTCTCTTACACAAGCATTTCAGAAAACTGCACAACTTAAAAGGTTACAATGTTTTCTTCAGAAAACAAACAAAAAGCCTTTGCTGTATAATTTGGTTGGGAAGGATGCCTGCAGCTGAAGGTGGCTGTTGTTTTCCCTATGATAGGACTGGAAACTGTTTTCATTCTGAATTAAAGTTTCTCAGCTTTTATACACATAGGAATACATGTAGCCAGTTAGGAGAGCTGACTTCTAAGTATGAGAGAAGAGAGCAGCTGCAAGAGTATAAAGTCACAAGGTAAAATGAAGTAACAGTGTTTATAGCTCAGGTAGCCTCTTAAATGCACAGCACATATGTATTTCAAAGCCGCTTTTGCTTGCTCCGTATGCTTGTTCATTTGAAAGTTGCTGGCTATTAGCATTAGCTGTGCCCCATGCCACAGGATTGACAGCAACAGCAGCAATACCTGATAACTATCCATATCACCACCATCATCCTCCTCCTTCTGGTAGGAGAAAATAAACGTTGTAAAACACAAAACAACATGCATTTCTCTCAACAGAAACTCACACAAATACCCCAAAACATGAATATAAACACTTCTGCCACAAACTTGGAAAATGTTAAAATTACAACACTCACAGTTTTATTAACAGGTAGAAACAGATACTTTTTTCCATTACAGGCTATAGTAGCTCAGCCATGATTTGAGTGTTAGTGAATATATTTAATAGTTAAAAAAAAAAAGTAACCTCTCCCTGCCAGAGTACAGTGCCAGGAACAGGACTGAGCAAACATACCACCAATCTTCGAGTTTCAGGTCTTCAAGGTTATAATTACTTATGGTTCTGAATGTAACATCTCTGACAAAAGGCACCTTGCTTCCTGTGGTAGCCTATAGCACTTGTTCTTTGTCATCACTGTTGACATCATACTTTAATTCCAACATGAATTTGTCCAGTATCATTTATCCAGTATAAGTCATTTATACTCCTTAAGGACTTTTTTCTGCTACATGAAATAGGCCTTTCACATTGAATGATGGCTCTCTTTGATCCTGATCAAATTACAACTCAGTCTTCTTGAAAAGGTAAATAATATCTTACTATAGGACTTTTTTTTCTACTAGTTTACATTCTTTTTCCTGTTTTTCTCCTCCTCAGTTTTCACCATCCATGTAAGGGAGGGAAACTAATGGCATTAGGAATCTAAAATTAATCACCTGTACTCATAAAGGTAAAAATACATATTCCTCCTGCTTATATATATTCAAATAGCACACTCAGTACTTTACCAGTTATATATCCAGCTATAAGCAGGAAAAAGAAGGAGATTTAGTGCCTTTTGCTCACATTTTAAGTATGAACCACAAGCATGTCTAAAACTGTAAAATATCATGTACCAGTGTGCACTTTTAAAGTCCCTTTTGGAATTGAAAAAAATAACTGTCTTACCTGGTAGCTGTCCAAGCCCCTTTGCAGTTTAGTTGACCTGGCAGTCACACCACCTATAGAGACTGAAAGAATTGCTTCTACCATGAGAGGCAGTGTTCCTGAATGTTGTACGGGTTTCACCGTCACCTGGACTCTGCGAGAATGACCCTGAACAGGTAATTGAGAGATAGAGAGAGAGAGAGAGAAACAGAGATACACTAAGAATAAAATGAAGACTCAATTTTAAGCATGAATAAGAAGTCAGGGAAAAGACACATACCTGCCTAAGCTGGAAAATTCCCCCTGTGTTAACATCTTTTGCCTGATGGAGCTCAACTGCAGTATATTCTCCCATCTCATTCAATTCTTGAATGGAAATCCACATTTCTATTCTTCGAGTTACTTCATTCCACCTAAAACAATATCCCCACAAAAACTAATGGTTGCCTCATCAGTTACACTGCGTGCACAAGTATTAGAAAGCCTTTAGAAAGCTAATGGAAGCATTCATGGGTAAACTTTTTTTGTACCTGTCTCTCAGGGTCCTAGTTTTAGCATGAAGAGAATCAACTTCCCAAACAGAGCTGCCATTGCCACTACATCTGTGACCCCACACCTCAATAGCAAGAGCTCCTTCTGAAATGAACTCCAAGAACTCCTCTGTAACATTCACCACATAGTCCTGGCAATAAGAAAAAAACAAATCACATCCAATCAAATTAAGTAATTTTATCTTCTCACCTAGCTTGCAAGGACACACCAAACAACTAAATCCTGCATGGTAAGACCATACAATTCAGATCATAAAGCTTGATTCTAGTCAAGAAAGTTGTCAAATACACCTCAGCAATTCATGCTTCTGCATACTCCGTATGCTCTGAAAATTTCCATAAACCACCAAAGCTCCAATGACCTTTTTCAAGTTACTGAGCTTACCAAACAAGTATATAATAAGATGTCATTATATAAACTATAGTTTCTGTCACACATTAGAGATGACACCTGAATTTAAAAGATCACTATTTAAAAGATTTTTTCATTTTGCTACATTTTGAAGAGGTGATGAAGCAAAATATGACGGCATTTCAAAGTACAGTCAAAAGTCATTAGTCACATGATGTGTTTCCCTCCTTCTTTCCCTGGCAAAACTAAGCCCAGATTCTAAATAGCTTATCTCATACATATCATCCTCCTGGTAACACTACTTCATAATAATAATAGTTACCTTGCAGTGAGAGAAGGTCACTGTAAAATGAGCATCTTTGCTTTGAGGTGAAGGCACATCTGGATCTACCACTGGTGCCGCTACTGTTGACTCACATTGATCCCAAAATGTATATTGACAAAAAACAAAGTTGGAGAGATTAGGTGGCAGTCCGGTTGCTTCTTTGATTTTTACCTGAGGAGACAAAACAAATGTTGTCACATATATGACTGTTTCTTCTTCAGTTGTAAACTGTTCAAAACCTAAACATGCAATCCAAAAGTACCAACAGCCAAGAGGTCTCTTTTCTGTTTAGAGAATTTTAAGCAAACAATAGCTGACATTGCTTAGTACTTTACATTGGACTGACTACATAGTTCCAAAGGCCTGAAACTGTTAACTTCATCATGTGTTCTCACTTACCCTGCAGGAGAGCTTTTTTGCTCTGTGAATAATTTCTCCATTGTTATCCATGACTTCCAGACTCCCACTCTCACTGGAGTTCTCTGATGAGTCATCTCCTTCTACCACACGCTCTGGGACAGACCCAGTGACTCGCATTACTTCAACATGCAACCGTCCTGCAACCTAAGGCAAGACAAATACTGAGAACCCATGCACAAAAGGGACTTAGAAGACATTAAGATGGTAGATATCTAACTCTAGGAGGTGTGCAGAAACAGAACTGCCTCGATCACCAAATGAAAAGTAACCATGGCAAAAAAGAGAAGAAAGGAATAAAATACTTACGTTCATAACTACTGAACATTTTAATTCATGCACAACAGAAAAGGTATACTGTACTTCAGAACCTTAATATGCCAGTTTTTGCACAATTACCCACATTGATACTAGGAATTTCATCCTACCAGCTGGGCAAATTGCAAGCAATTAAACAGAAAACACACAGAGCAATTTGTAAAACACTTATTCACTGGGAAAGAAAGCAGCAAGCATCACTTGCTTGTTAAAAAAAAAACAAGTGTAAAATCTCGCAGCACAGAGGGTGCCCACAGTGGTAGGCCCAGTCCACCATCCACTCACCTCTCCCTGCTGGCTGATGATGGGCACAGCATACTGCAGCTTAACATCATAGAAAAGGCACTCTAGAAACACGTTGGCCACGCCAATTAAGTTGTGGTTCTCCTGTGCTTCATAAAAAGGATCACCTCTTTTGCCAATTAGCTTCCTGATCTGTTTGAAGGATCGTAAAATTTATGTCAGAAACTGTAAGCGTGAGAACACAACACAAATAACTGCATGGTATAAGATCATGGCACAAAAAAGAAGTCACTACCAATCTTTTCTGTTCCTTCCTATTACAGAAGTAGAAGGAGACTAGAAGCGTACCAAGTCTGAAATGAAATCTTTAAGATGAGCCATTATATAATCCTTTCTTTATGGTGATAGTAGTACAATCACCTACGTTTTTTAGTGATGTCACGACAAAGCAGATTTCATCATGAGCAAGCATAATAGTCACTGATTTCAGTAACTTTCACCTTATTTTCCTGCTCTGATTATACATTTTAAATGAGAGGACAAATCATCCCCAAGTTGAACAGCTGGTCTGGCTGCTGAATACCACTACAAGGGTAAAAGGGAAGGTGCAGGATGACTCCCACTGAGGCCTCTAAGTGTTCTTAAGGCTCCCATAGGGCTCACATCTGCAGCACTTTTTATGCAAGTACCCCATACACAGCCACAAAGAAATCATGCAGTTTCCTAGCACCATATGCATTCCTCAGTGGGCTTATTACTCCTTCCCTTCTCCATCTTCAATACATGCATTTGACCTACATGTTTCTATGTAGCACATAGAACACATGCATTACGGATGACATAGGTCATGGCAAGGGTGATCTTGGCTCAGGCAGACAATTCAAAGGATGTGCTATCAGTTCTTACTAAAGTCAGCAGCAAAATCATCGTTGTCTTCAATGGGCACAGATGAAGTGCTTGACCTCCCCTGTGTTATGATTTTAGAGACTCCCATTGTCCCGTCCAAGGCATGTAACAAAGGCATAACAGCTGTTCAAACATACTTGAGAATGATTCTTCATACAAGTAATTTAGGTGCTTCCCATCAGCCACAAGATGGCAAGATACAATTCCTGTGCACTTCTACCTGGATACTTAAGAGGACATCTTCTGGATCACCAAATCTCATTCTATCTCTTGCCAGTAAACAAGCAAGCTTTTGACAAGTCTTACACTACTCTGTCGAGGCTAACATGCTACTTAAAATTCTCTGGAAATGCCACTTAGTTTGGATGGAGATACTGACGCAGACTAAATATCTTCAATTGATCTCTTCCTTGCTTTAATACTGGGGGGCATTCAAACGAAATTACAGCATATTACAAATGAAACTACAGCATATTTCACATTTTAAGATCAAGTTCTAAGCCGCTAAAATGTACAACATGAGGTTAAAAGAAAACTGAATCTCTGATCCCTTTCAGAAAATACATACAATACCTCAGGATTTTTTTCCTTCCACTCTTGGTAGACGTCTCTCATGTCAATCAATTTGTTCTCTAGTTTCTCAATGGTCCACACTTGAGTACCTTTGCCTTTTCTTCTCACTTGAATAGCCGGCTCACTTACTATTGCACCCCTCTAAATCATATGAAAAACACCAAAACAAACCAGTCACTGCAGGAAAGGTGGATTTAAGTAGTTTAACTCTTCTCTCAAACTGCATTCCTAAAAAGAAATAAAATGCCTAAAATCTGGCTTCTCTCTGCATGCCAGCCATACTATCCCTGTCCTCAAACGTAGCATACTCTATGCTGAGGATCCAGACCTCTTCGTCCTTGTCAGACAATTACTATTCACACAGGAACGTTAGCACTCTCAATAAAATCACTTATGACAAACATATTAGCCTAATAGCTATCATTATGTTTACAGCAGGACTACAACTAGAAAAGCCTTAAGACAAAAAAAAGGTAGGTATCTAACAAAACTCAGTAATTTTTGCAAGCATAACTAAAACGCAGGCTTTATAGCAACAGAGCACAAATGTCTGTTGACAGTTGTGACCACATGCACATATGGCGATCATACACTTGAAAGAACAGCAAAAGCCGTATTTAGTGCTCTTCTCCCATTTTCACTTACAATTATACATTTTCAATACATTAAAGTCATGTAGCTCTCATATTTTGCCTATGCATAATCTAACAAAAGCAGCATGTGATGGCCTCAAGTTAGATGACTGTTACATACGTCTCCATATCTTAGAGCAGCCATAAAATTACATTTTCCAGGATTCTTTGTTGTTATTACCTTCTTGTTGGCACTGAGGTTTTCAGCAGGGATCTGAAGTGTTACTTGATAATCTGTTAGCTTACTCATTTCTTCTGCTAAGAAGTTTGCTTCTCTCACCAGTGTATTTGCTTTTACTATCTGCTCTCGAAGTTTAGCCAGGCTCTGTCGAAACAATTCATCCCTGTGGTGCAGTAGGTAACATGAAAAATACACAGAAACCTATTTCTATTATTGGAAAGCTGCAAATAGAGGTGCTAACAAAGACTTTTCTGAAACAAGCTTAAGAAGAAATGCTGCATAGAACTATGTCAGCAAACACAAAACAGTGTCAGACAATGTCACTGAAGAAAAGCAGTGATCACATTAAACAAACATATGACTGTTGAGGTGAGTCTAGCACAGTAATGCTCAAATAAAAGGGTACAGCTCTATAGAAGCTGTTACAGTGATGATTTGTTAAAAGCCCCAAGGACATTTCTAATTTTCCAGAAACAAAATAATTGCAGCTGTCTGTCTTTAATCTGGAGTCCTGTTCCACAGAAACTACCAGTCCCAACATGTGAGACTTCACCTTGATAAAATCTGCTTTCCCTCATACTGTGATGTTGGAACCTGCAATCACTGCAGGCCATAGCTTTACATCTCAGCTAGGTCTGCAGTGGAACAGATCCCCAGAGCTCCTTGCATATACTTAAGCCATCTCAAGTATACCCATTAAGATTATTTAAGTCCTATATACTCAAAGTACTTTTCAAGTAATAGATGAAGGAGCACAGGTTAAAGCTTTTGCACTCTGAACAGTTACTAGCCTCTGGAGAAATTCCAGAGAGGTTTCTAAGGCCTGCCTGAGCAAATCTGTTCTAACATACCAGCTGGCAAACCTGCTATGACACATACTATACCTCCACCTGTGATACTAAGATACACTCTCACCTGCGATTCTCATCATTAATTTGCCTTTTAAAAGTATCACGATTATCCTCTGAGCAAAGTCCCCCTTTCTGCCTTTCTTTGTAATCCCAACAGCACTTACTGTGTCTCATCATCTTCATAAAACTCATGATCAAACTTCAGATATTCTGGTGACCTGAACTCCCCTGTATGACTTTTTAGCTTTTCTAAGTAAAGCCCTACTGAAATACAGTATATTTTGTGCATACACTTCTCATATCTACAAAATACACTATGGACAAGCGTAGGAGGACCAAATAAACTCACAGGTCTTGCTGTGAATACACGCAAAATTTGCCAATTTGTCTTGATTCAGGTACGCTTAGACCTTTTGTGTGCCTTTATAGTACCAACCACAAACAACTGTTAATGTGCTTTTCTGTCCCCAGTAGAATTCTTCTTGAGTGGTTATCTTTTTTTCTAAGTATCTCCAACAGCAGCCTGAGTAATTCAAATTGCACTCTGCTGGTTCCCTGATACCATGCCAAAATGGTAAATGACCAGCAGTGTTAACAAGCAGCCCGAATTTTAGCACCTTCAACATGCTAAAATATGCAGCTTTGTTTTGCTCCTCTATCTGGCCTAAGTTTGCAACAGTGTGCATTTTGTTGGATCTGAAATAACTGCTACTACCAGCAGATTTTTAGTCCACTTACATATTTACTCCTGGCATTATAAGGGAAATTCCTTTCCCGCTGCCTCTTGCTTCTGTTATCCAGGCCATCAAGATTAACTGAGCAATTCCAGACCATGGGAGTGACACATTCTACAGACAGCTATAATTTTGGATTCATCCAGAAAACAACGGTAGAGTCAAGAACTACCCACTAAATAGTACTTAATATTGAGTGCATTACACCTGCAACTACTGCAAGCCAGCTGCCTAGCCTGAGAAACAGAAGGCAGCTTTGATCTTCAAGTGCTGTAAGATCCATGGGATTCAGCTACAGTCAGTTTCCCTTCCATGATACGGAACACTGTCATTTGATGAGTTTTGCGGGGAGACTCCCACACCAATCTTAGCTAGATTCTCTAGAAAGCAACACTTTAAGACTATAAGGAAGACTTAGGAGTAACTCAACCAATTTTTGTGAGTAATTCTCACTAAAGTTATGTCTTTTTACATATAGCTGTGCCAGAACCCTTCCAGAAACTTAAGTAAAAAAAACCTGTTTCAGATAGTATTTCCTAATTCTTACCACACAAAACATAAAACAAGCTCCATTAGGATATTAACCAAATCAAATCCCCACTGAACATGAAATCCTGGAACAGTTCAAGCCAAAATCACGGGAAACTTAAATCTGACACTTAGGAGGTATCATTGCAAGTGTCTGGGATTCCTACTGCCAAATTCAGAATACGCTGAAATAAACCTCTGGGGCAGTATATTCCCTCTACCCCGCCAGCTCAAAAAACTCAGTTTGTTCAAAGATACAATGAGTTAACTTTATGCCAACAGGTTTTAACACCAAGTCAGGCATCATCTGTCCTTCCACAGTCAGCATAAAGCCAGAATAAACTCTGTGCAATGTGTTCTAGCTGATCTGTCAGATACAACCATGTGCCTCATACATCTGATACCTATCGAATTAATTTTGCTGGCTGATCCAGTATAGCTCAGCTTCATTTGCAATGGCAACAGAGCAAGAGCTAAAACTGCACTAATCAAATCTCATGCAATCCAGTCACTTGGGTCTTTCACATGTTCTTCACACCCAGTCTTCCTACTTCTTCCTGCACTTTTTGCCCTCTAGTCAGTTGGCTGTTAAACGCCCTCTCAGCATCATGTTGCCATGCTTTTACAGCAGAAATCCTTCAAAGATTTTGTTTGTTTGCTTCTTATTTAAAATGATTCAATTATTTCTGCTCTTTTTTTGAAGCCCAAACCTCTTCTAGAACTGTAAGTAAATAAAAGGTATACCTAAGAGGATCTTCTGGAGGACAGGAAACAGAAAATTAGTTCTTCCAGAAAGCTTCTTAGTCAATGGCAGTGCCACCAAAACATTATCAGTCCTTACTGAGTGCTACAAAGAGCATTCAATCTCCTCTTTTTTTTTTTTTTGTACAATGCAGTACAGTCTTCATGTAGTTCTACAATTATATAGACTAAAGCATTAACTCATGAAATAGAGAGGCAAAAATGCTTATTTCAAAGCACAATTCCCTCCTAAGAAATGTCTGACAGCTACTGGGAAGGCCGGCAGAACACTGAGCCTTGATATCTCTCCAGATTCTCATTTGTGTCATTACATGGTTATCTTGGTTGGTTAACTTTAAGTTGATCTGTTACAATTTTCCCTTCTTAACTCTCAAGGAAAGGCAAGTTTTTTGCTACTTCCATTTCCCCTTTGCTGAAGCTTTTTAGAGGTATCTCTTTCCATGGCAGTAAGCCTACTTCTCAGCTGCTGCTGAAGTGGGTTATCAATGACTTCATGATAGCCTTGCTGTGCTGCTCAAAGCAGTTCTGAAATGCAATGATTCCAACTAGCACATTTCTCATTTTGCATTCTTCCTGCAACCCTAAAAAAAGCCTGCAAATCCCAACCACAACTCTGCAATGCTTTACATTCAGTTCCCAGTGATGCTGGTTTTAGCTCCTAGAGGAGCAAACAATTATTTTAATTCAAGTTGAAGCAGCACTAATTCTCCCTGTACTTGCCATATCAAACATTCTATTTATTGCTGGCCAACAGTTTGTTATTTGTTTACGTTATTTTCCCCAGGGCAATTTGGGCAGAAATTACAAAACAAAACATTAACCAAGATCTGTTCTATTTCTAACACTCCGAATTTCAAAGCCGCAACACAGTCGTGGCCATCCTTGTGTAGACTCCTTTTGTACACGGGTTTTGGTTTTTTTTTTTTAAATGGTGGAGAATAAAGCAAAAATAATAAAAATAAGTAAGTACTCAAACTCACTACATGTAGAAAAAAACACTGAGTGAATAATAAAGCTTCTGTTTCAAAAGAAAATAGATTTTAAAAGAAACTTCTAAGAAACCTGTCAATACATCAGGTCATTCTTCCTGCTGAATTAATCCAATGACAGAACACTTATTTGTATGCCGAAAACATAAATCATGTTAGTCACTGCCCCTAGAACTGGAGATGCTGTCCCTCTCTCCCCAGTGATACCAACAAGCAAGCTACTCTCATTGCCAAGATGCAAATACACACATGCTGCTTCAACTCTGCTCATGTCTTCCTAGATCAACAAAAGCTAACTTGCCATTTCATTCGTGTGTCAAATCAAAATGGGAAGATCTTGTCCACATGTTAATCAGAACCTAGTCCTAAATAAAATACTAACAGTTTGGTGGAGGCAGATCTTGTACTGCATGTCAACTCCACAGAAAAATATTACCAATTTCTGACATACAGGTGAAGCCTCACCTTTCACCCTTTGTACTTCTTATTAATTCCTTTGGTTTAACCACAGTATTCTCACCTCTCTTCTGTCCAGAGATTTACTTTCTGCTGTGCAGTTTGTGCAGTGTAGGAGAGCCTGTCGCTGCCATGCTGATGCTGCCTTTCTGGAGATAGCTGCTGCCGCAGCAGCTCTAACTCACGTTCATACATCAGCCTCTGCTCTTCAAGAGCACTCCGCTTCTCTTCTAAGTACTGCTTTTCCAAGATCTGGACCACATTTTGTACTGGGTCTAGAAAGACACACACACAAAAAAAAAGAGAAAAACAGAAAAGTGAGAAAATGTCATTTTAGCATCACAGAATACTCACTATTTAATTGCCAGCAGCAATCAACATATCCCAGAGTCTTTGCAAATAAGATGGCCAATGCCCCCCAAAACAAAAGCCAAAATAATAAATAGCGCATAATATAGACAAATCCAAACAAGGAAAAAAATAATGCAGCATGCAAAGAGGCCAAAACAATGGTTAAGACCCTCATCTTGCATATTCAGTACTGTGAAGTTACAATTTCCACAATACCAGCAGGAAAAAAAAAAAAAATAGATGGAAAAGGAAACAAATTAATAAGAAGAAAACAAAGCAAAATACAAGGGAAGATGATGTTAACCGGAGAAGGAAACAACTTAAGGAAGTAAAAAGCAATTTAGCTTTCTCAAATTTGGCAGAATTAAACATGTTGGAGAGCTGTGGATGAAAATTTAGATGAACTGTCTGACTAGTCACACATCGCATTGTGCCAATGCACTTAACGACACTGAAACAAAGTATGATTCCAGGGGGAATTCTTGCATTTAGCTTTACAAACCATGTTTCATCACAGCCTCAATCCAGTATCCATCTAGTTGGATACTCTATCCCAAAACAACTACTTGTGTCAATCAGCTAGGGTTAAATCTAAATTGCATTCAAATTAAAGAAACATTACTCTGGTTTTAGCCCCAGTGCCAGAATGTGCCTCTGAAAAAGCAATCTGATCGAATGATCTGCTTCTATATACTACCAATATATAGCTGCTTCATATGTATGTATCTGAAAGCTTAAATACAGCCAAAAAAAGTGGTCTGCAAGAGAACCAATCTAGATGAGCATCTGAGTAACACCACATCCCCTAAGAGATTGCTGATTCTGTACATCGGAAGGGGAAGGGAGAAGAGTTCCATAGTTGGAGCAATGGATTATTAGGTGAAGAAACACTGCAGCCCTAGGACACCAGGATTTTCAAACGCAAAACCCCTTTCAGCTTTAAAATCCTTTGTTTGCAATACCTCTTCCATTTTGCAAATACTAAAAAAGAGCTCCTGTGATTTTTAAGCAAACCAGCAATGCATAAAAGTGTCTTAATATAGCCAGAAATATTACATTTTAGTACATGACATTCTCAGAAAGACAGTTAGCTATTTTTAGCTTTTAAACAGACAGTGCAACAAAAACAACTAACTGAACCAAATTCTAATATCCTAGACTACAAACCAAGTTATTAATGTTGATCCGCATCATCATTATCTTTCTAACTCCTCCAGGTAATACCAAAATTACCTTCACATGCACAGGTTTTACTGCATAATCACCAAAACAGTTTTAATTATGTGCAAGAATAGCTAAGAAATCAAGTATTATGCAGAAGACAGAGAAGAGGCATGGAAGAAATTAAAAGCCTTCCATCGTGTTTGCAAACACAGGAAATGAAACTAAGGCTGACTCATTAAGATGAGACTTGCCTAAACTGCTCAACACCAGCTCCATGATCAGGAAGCAGATTTCCTTAATAAAAATGATCTTTCCAGCCACCCAGATTTACAGAGACACAACCCCCACAGCATCAAATTATATCACAGAAAATGTCAGGAACAAGGTGCAAGAACCTAGTCAAAAACTTCCCAATTTCAACGAAATCCACTACTGCTTGGTGGAGGGGAAGGGGAGAAGGTGAGTTATGCTTGTATCAAAACGAAAAAGGTAGATTTACACTTTCAGAAAAATCTTCAATTTAAATTTTGAAAGTGCTTCTACAGAAAACCCCACACCTTTCACGGTGAGAAAGCAGAATACGGCGTGAATTATAAACTACCTAGTTGGAAGATGAAAAAATAAAGTCAAGCTTTTCACAACTTGAAAGAACTACAAGCGCGTTTACGTTAGATTTAAACACTACATTCCACAATTTTGGATTTCTCATGCCAAGTGAAATAAATTAGGGAAGATTCTACCCAAAGACTACCAAACTCACAGCAAATTCCATACAGGGTTAAAAACCCGAAGTCTCAATCCTTTACATATTTATGTGGCAAAAGTTCAATGGCCATGAAAAGACCATTCATATGCACTTAACCCTCTTCAAAATATTAGAATCTTAACTTTGAACCAGAAGAAAGCACTGTCTCCATAGGATGAACAGCATTTATTACCTTCCTGCAATGTCACTTATTTCACATCTGGAATCTCTTTTACCAGTAACAACAATGCCGAGTTAATTCCTTAGGATTTCATTTAAGTTCATTTTCCTAAGCAAGCTAGAAGAAGGTTATGACACAGGCTACTTTACTAAGTTTCATCAAAAATCCCACCCTGAGCTGTAACAGTTTTGTTTGCTTAAATGAAAAGTTGCATAATCTAATCACATTGTTTACTTAACCACTGCACAGTATACAAGAATAAAGTAAACTTCTTTGCTGCATTCTGTGTTTTACCAGCATCACAAATTAGCAGTACAAAGCTGATCTGACAGAATCGCACAAAGAAAGTGAACATGCTGAAGGGAAGAAAGAATCTGGATGTTTTCTTTACAGCTGTTTTCAAAGTTACGTTTTCCTCAGAGCTTCTTTGGAGCCGGATGCAGTATGTGACATTGTTGTATTGGTTTCATGCCATAAAAACAACTGTGTTTGCACCCTGGAGAAGCTAGGCTATTTATTCGAAGAGGGTTACTGTTCTCAAACAGATCAAGGGGGGTGGGAGAAGAATAATAAAATCCCCCAAAAAAACCCGAAACCTTCTTGTTTTGAGCTGTACCAATAGATGCCTGTAAAATAATTATCTAATCAAATTCTTAAAATATGGCTGTATTCTCCCCCCATAGCTTCCCCCATAGAATTAACTGCCTTTAGTTATTTACTTATTTCTTCTTCCTTACCTATATTTATTTTTCATTTCAAGGAAGAATAAATAATGGTATCATGACAAAGCTGCTTTACTTCTTACCTAACAAACTGGAAGCCTGTCAGAAAAAAAAAAATGATTTTAGCTATGTCATTGAGAAGAACAGAATCTGGAAGTGATATCTAGCTTCAGTTCAAAAGACCAGCCTATGACCGTCACAGCCACTTGTTCTGTCAGTGTTTTATTATCACTTACTACTCCAACTTAGTTAAGCAACAAGCTTATTGTTGTGTCTCCTGCTCCCTGTACGTGGGAGGGAACAGAAGAGACAACAAGAATAATAACTGGGTTATGATGCCTCTGAAACTGTGTGACATGGATGACTGCTAACATTTGCTGTGCATTAGGGAGGAAAGAGCTCTAATGAAACAGCAAGGTCTGTATTGTTCTTGGGCAAAGACACAAAACAATCAAGACAAAAATCTGCCTTCACATCACAAAAGCCTACTGAACTAAAATGTAAAAACACCTGAAATACTGTGAAGAATCATTTCAATCAGCTAGATACCAACACATGAAACCCCCCCAAAAATGTGACTCCTTGGCCAAAGAACACTGACTTGTAGACTGCTACAGTTTAGTTAAATCCTGGGTTAGTGACAAGCAGATCAAGCACCAATTAATGCTTTCAAATTTCTCCATCAGTCTCATGCATGAGCCAATCAAGTTCAAAACCTTTGTCCCAGTTTTGGCACAGATATGGGATGTTTTGAGGCCTTAAAACAGGCAAGAGAATCTTCAGGAGGGATGACAACACTGAAGACCACCAGGATGGCAGATTCATCTGAAATTCGTCTCCTGGTATGAGTGAACCATAACAAGAATATTTCTGTTACCAAACAGTTAATTTCACATCAATTTAAATGGTGTAACCCCATAGCTCACATAAGCAATCCCATTAAACTGTAAAAATTTAGAATATTTACAATATTCTGAGAATATTTTGCTTAAAATATTAATATCAATATTCTGAGAATATTGATTAGAGAATCAAGCATATGAAACCATCATGCTCTACTCAACAGCAAAATAGAGAAAGTTAAAGAAACAATAAGAGGAAACCAAGAAAAAAGTAAGCCACAGAAAACAACTGAAATACTGCAAAGATAAGAAGAAAGAAGAACAGAGAACAGTGGAACACCGTCTACTGTATCATCTTTGTCTATGGCCAAAACTCAAGGCATTTGCCTCTCAAATTTTGTCTAGGAAAAAAACCCGTACAAAGCATTTAGTAGTTTACCAAGCTTTTCTGCATTTCCTTACACCGTATCACATGAACTGTAACTTGCCTCCTGGAAATTATGACACCACCACATAGTTTTATGTAGACTATACAATTATTTTATATATAATGTGTTATCCTGTCCAAAAAAGGCATCACAATAGGTTTTAACACAGATGAAACAAAATATTGAGAGTGATCAAGCATTAAAAAAAACACTAGCTGATGTTTTGACTATCAGTTTGCTATTGTTTCTGTGATTTTTTTATGAAGGTTAAAATGGTGTCAGTAATATTTGATACAAAAGGATGAAACTAATTGAACCATATATGAGCTCCCTTTTGTTTGCAGTAAGTTGTAAACCCAAGAGGTTAGTGGGAACTGGATGATGATTTGACAGCCATATGATCACAACTCAGCTGCACTACAAAGGACAAGAGATAAAATTGTGCGTCGGCACAAACCAACTACTAATTTGTGCATACATTGCTATATATATGTATGCATGTATCTGTATGTATAACACTGTTTCTGTAAAATATCTTTTTCTGAGAAAGCTCCAATGGAGAAAGTATACCACTTATTTTTACCCAGAAATAAAGTTCCATGCTGAATTTGTTAGACAATGCAAAAGAACATTTTTATCTGGCAACTGCCTTACCATTACTATTTAGTGTCTTCATAATAACTTCCATTTGTGCAAACTCATAGTTGTAGTCTGGTTCTGAAGAAGCTTCACTAGCTGCATCCAGATCATGCTCTCCTAATGATGTTTCTTTGTCAGGGTCTTTCAGCCAATCTCGTCGTTTCCTCTTTGGTAAATTGATTCTGTGTAAAATTGAAATTCAGTTTCTAAAAATGTTTATGCAGAACAGTGGAAGAAAAAGAAAAAAGTCAACACAAAAAGAGAGTGAATGTAAAAAGGCTGGAATATAAATATCAACTATTACCTAAAAAAGTGGTTGTTTCCCCACAGTATTCTATCTCCATGCCATAACTGAGTGACAGAACATACCAGCGCACCATTTACACAGGACCTGAAAGAAGAAAATACAATTTTAGTGAAATCCTAAAAATAGAAGGCTGAAAATTGATCACAAGATCTACCGTTTCTTCCATCTACAGACAGTGATTTGTATCATACGATGCACAAATCTGCCAGATTCTCATTAAAGAATCACAGATTCTGATGCTGGTCTGATTTCTACTGTCAGAACTGAGCACAAAGCACCTTCCCTCTCTAGCTTTGGCAGGTGCACTCTTCAGTGAACACAGAGACAGGGTTGCTTTTAGTTACATGGTTTTCTTTAAATGCCATGTCTCAAACTGGGTCACTGCCTGTTTCTTATAAACAGTCTGTAAACTTGGATGCAAATCCTGCTGATAAAGCTTCCCAAGATTCAAGTTAGTCAACAGAGAGTTGTAAAACATACTGTTAAACATATTCGGCATCCAAGCGTAAGAAAAAGACCCTTAGATCCAAGTTACATTCTTTCAACAAATGGAGTCGCTATTATTAACAAGGGTATTTTTGTGAACATCTGGTATACTGCTATGTTTGCATTTAGGTCTCTTTGTATTTAAGTTTCAATCACAAAACGGGGGAAAATGGAGCTGTCAAACTTTTTGCATATGCAAGTCACAAAGCAGAACATTTTATTTGAAAGGAAAAAAAAAGTAAAATGAAAAAAGCCTTTTCAGATAGAGCGTTCTGAATTCAACTGTCTCTCTCAAGAAAGTCAGCACAAACGTGAGCATTTGTCTTACAGACAGATTTTTACTTAATCTTTTTTTTACAATGCAATCTTGGTAACTAAATTTTTGTTGACTCTAGGATCTTAAGAACAGCTACTTAGGCACTGCAGATCAGGCACGAGTAAAACAAAATACATTTTTTTCCACTGACATGTGCCTTTGTTCTTGCCAGCCAAAATGACTGATTTCCAGTACAGTAACTCTATCACCACAAGTCTGAATCCCATCTGTTTGGAATTTTGTACTGTAGGCTGCAGAAAAAAAATGCAAACGCCAAGAGGTGTTTTCCTGAAGGCAGAGTGAAAGACATCAGATTTTTTAAAGGACTTCTCTCAAACTTGTGTTTCCCATTCAAATACTAATCTATACATTATTTAGATATTAAGATTTCAGACAAACAGTAAGACTATTAACTAGAACAAAGGTACTGCTTATCACATGCCATTGGAGATGAAGTGACAGACATTTTCAATTCCACCCAAGAAGCCACAGTGCCCCCAAAGTGAAAAATCACTAAAATACAGAAGTAGAAATGATAGGAGAAATGTGACTTCACACTGGAATTTATGAGGCACACCAGTAATTAAAGATTCAGAAAATAATGTAAAGATCTTAAGATCTTTAAAACATCTCTTTCTCACAAAATGCTGAGCTTTATAACAGAAACTAATCATGAGACACCATTTATCCTCTCCCATCAAGACACAGCTCACTATCCCATTGCACAGGTCAGGACAGCCAGCAGCATCTCAGTGATTTCATTGCCACCCAAGAGAGACAAGCAACAGTCCCTCATTCCTAGTTTCCTGTGATGGTTTATTCTGACCCAGACCACTGATTGATAGCCTGTTATGCTACATAGTAGGTGGGTGGGTGGGTGTGTACACATGGGGGGAAATCTTGGTGTTATTACTCAGTTTCACTTCTGAGTATCTAAGTCCCCTATACTGAAGCTACTCAATGATCACAACACAAGATGCTTCTGTCTATGTAAAATAAAAATGCATGTAAGTTATCTTCTCGTAAAGACAAGCAAACACTTCACTGGAAAGTGCTGCTGATCTTCCTTACCTTGCGTTTTCTTTTGGTGTAAGTGTAACTTCTCCATCTAAAGCAACATCAATCTCACAGTGTTCTGGTTGGATTCCTATACCAAAGAGCTGTATATCCTGAGAGGTATCTGCACCAACTCTTGTGTGATCCTAGAAAATAAGCTGTTACTAAGAGACAAGTAAACTATCACTGTTTATATAACTAAGAAAATATTAGCTAAAACACTGAGACTACACAATCTACATGCTCCCCTTTGCTAAGCACTTCTGTACAGCAGAAACGGTACCACAGCAGATTTGAAGACTGTAAAGGTCACACAGAAAACTGTTCTGCTCTGTACTTTATTTATGACATGAAATTACGAAAACAGAATAGGATGAAATCTACTGGCACTAGGAAAATATATTTATTTACCAGTGCTTTTTTCCCCTCTTTCTCTTAAGCTTTTTTGTCATGGAAGAACATGTTTACTCTTACTGATTATTACTGAACATCATCTCTTTATGATTAACTCATTAAGTATTTAAAGCAATCCTCAGTTCACTAACAAAAGGAATCATCTAACATGAGGCTCTCAAAGTTCAGCCCAAAAGGTGATTCTACTCACATATTTCTTGGAAGAGCTAGAATTTATCTCAACACTAGCACACATTGAGCACTTCTCCCACTGTTGGCAATCAGGAAAACAGTGAAGCTGGGAAACCCATCCTATTTTGCTGCAATTAGTCTTAAAAATCTAAATTCACACCAAACAACAAATTGAGCCAGAAATTCAAAACAAGAAACGAGTGCTATTTCATTCTGCAAAAACATCCTGTTCACATTCTTACCTTTAAGTAGTAAACCAAAAGCTCATTGAGTGCAGGGTCTGCATTCAGATTCACCAAGTAACACTTGTCATCCCCAACCTTGATACCAGAAGACTCAAGGGAAATGCCCATGCTCTCTAGCTGTCTTTGCCTCTCCTGCAAGCACAAAAATAGGTTTATCTTGCCTGCTACAATACACAGAGACAAGTACAGTAAGTAAATGAAAGCAGACCAACTAAAGCTGAAGGTGCACATACTGAGCACACATTCTGTACGTCACTACTAGAAACAGAACTTAAGACATTGGTCAAGTCCCACAAGTTGAATAGAATTTATTTTCAGGCACCAACAACAAAAAGTTAGATCTAATCCTTAAACATCGCTTCCCCAAATCGAAACTTACTTACCTGAGCAGCCCTATAGATTTTATTAGAGCTACTCACAAGTAACACAATGTGGCTTTGAAACTCTACGTTAATTAAAAGCTAGTCTCAGTTGCAATTACTTCAAAGATAATCACAGTCATAGATCATTTAGAATATAGCATGCCCCAATTCAGGTTTATTCATTTGCAGTATTATTATTAATGCAGCTAAAGCATCTCCTTGCTCACACATCTTTTGCTTTGCTACAGTTTGGGCACGGAGGTTTTTCTTTGCCTGGTTGGGTTTGGCTCCCTCCCTGGCTTTTTTACATTTTTTTTATTTTTTTTTTTTTAAATTTAAATAGTGGTTACACCAGAGATTGCTTCTGGATTTTGGGACTAGCAAGGGAAACTAACACTACTTTTCTCCAAGCTATAGATGGTGGAAATTACACTGGAATCTGGAAGTCTTTTTTTAAATACAGTAATAATAAACAATCTGTAGCAAATACATATAAACATTTTCCTTTTCTGGTTAAGAAGACACTAAAAGGAAGAGTGACAAATACCACCCAAAATTCTGATCCTTTTGGAATTCTTCATTTTCCCAGTCACTTCAAGGGAAACATGCCCAAGATCCCACTGCAGTCTTCTAAATAAATTAGCGGCCCAAACATATCTACCTGGACTTGTGCAAAGTGTTTGACACTGTCCCACATGACATCCTCATCTCTAAGCTGGAGAGACATCAATTTGATAAGTGGACCACTTGGTGGATAAAGAACTGTCTGGATGGCCACACGCAAAGAGCTCAATGGCTCAATGTTCAGCTGGAGATCAGTAATGAGTGGTGTCCCTCAGAGATCGGTGTTGGGACCGATCTTGTTCAACATCTTTGTTGGCGACATGGACAGTGGGATTGAGTACACACTCAGCAAGTTTGCCGATGACACCAAGCTGGGTGGTTCGGTTGATACGCTGGAGGGAAGGAATGCCATCCAGAGGGA
>JAOEHY010029783.1:0-25546 GCA_025447955.1 Psilopsiagon aurifrons | reverse complement strand
AAGTCCTGAGCAGCCACAGGAAGGTCTCCCTGCAGCCGTCTCTTCTCTGAGCTGCACAGCCCCAGCTCTCTCCCCTTCTCCACAGCAGAGCTGTCCCAGCCCTTTGGCTGCTTTGAAGGCTCCTCCGGACCCACCAGGTCCATGCATGTCTTGTGCTGTGGACCCCTGAGCTGGACACAGAGCTGCAGGGGATCTCAGGAGAGCAGAGCAGAGGAGGAGCATCCCCTGCCTTGACCGGGAGTCACGCTGATGGTGATCAGCCCAGGAGACACTTGGCTTTCTGAGCTGCAAGCGTACACTGCCGGGCCATGTCCTGCTTGTCACCCAGCAGTATCCCTGAGTCCTTCACATCCATCTATCCATCCATCCATCCATCCATCCATCCTTCCTTCCATCCCCAGTCTGTGCTGGTACTTGAGCTGGGCTCAGGACTTTGCCCTTGGTCTGGTTGAACTTCATGCAGGTCACACAGACCCACTCCTCCAGCCTGCCCAGGTCCTTCTGATGCCACCCTTCCCTCCAGTGTATTGACTGCATCACTGCTCCATGTCAGCTGCAAAGGTGCTGAGGGTGCCCCTCATCCTGCTCTGTCAGTGGTGAAGATGTCAGGTTGGCTGTGGAAGTGGCATTTGGCAGTTCCTGGTTCCCGAGTGCCCTGTTTCCAGCAACACTCAATTCCTTGTGCTTGCTCCCCAGTGCTGAAGGGAGAGGATGCCAAAGTGCTGCAGGCTGCTGCAAGATGTCTGCCTGGGCCAGGACAGGGGGTTTCGAGGGGACACAGGAGCTGCAGGGCTATGGGGCTTGGTGGCTGGGTGGACCTGGATGGTTTGGGTCAGAGTTGCTGTCGCTCGAGGAGCTCCACGCACTTGGTGTTGCTGGTTGTTAGAAATACGTGGCTGGTGATTTTGGGAGAATGGACTCTGCTGTCGACAGTTCATACAGCCAGTGAGCAGAGTTACCAATAGTTCTCGAGTTCTGGTGACTGCAGCAGTCACTGAGCTCTACTTGGGTGGGGAAAGATCATTTATCAGTTAACAGATCCTCTCCCCATTCCCTACCAGACAGTGCTCACCTGATGTTTTGTCTGGCAATTACATGATGGAAGTGTTCCTTGAGATGGACACTGCCCCACATCATGGGTTTGGGTGCTGTAGGCAGAGGTTTGGCAAGGCCAGTGTCCAGGCCTGGTGGGTTTCAGTGGTGGCGGAAGCTCCTGTGGTGTGAGAAGGTCCTTCGCCACAGAGTTGACAGGAGAGCAAGGACAGTTTGTCCTGGAGGCCTCCCATGGGCCCCCAGCACAGACCTTGTGTGATGGGGTCAGTTGTCTGCCTAAGTCTGAGTGGCTGCGGAAGTATTTGTAGGACTGAAGCGTTATCAGTTGCTTGTCACAAAGCAAGCATAGCAAGCAGTGGTCACATTTCTGGTCACCTTCCATTTGGGTTGGAGGACTTGCCTTGCTCAAATGAGTGTTGACTGAGAGCAAGCCCTCTGGGATTTGAAGAGCTGCTCTTTATTTCACGTCTACCTTTTGTTTCTCATCATACCCAGCTTTTGAGTAGGGAGCTGGTTCCTAGCCCACGCCAACAGGAGAGGCACGAGCGCAAACCCAGACCCACTGTTGCACATCTCCAGCTTCAGAATGATTTCCTGGGCCACTTTCCTCCTGTGCCCTTTCTCCTCTCTGCTGGCTGCTTCCAAGGGCCTTTCTCCAGCAGCGTCCATGTCCATGTTGTTCCTCTCAGTGACTGACCCCATCCCCACTCCTGCCTCCACGGTCCAGGTTCAAGAACTGCCTCCTGCCCTTGGGAGCTGTGTGGAGGTGTGTGTTAAAAACAGGAGGGTGCAGGAAGCAAGGTTGGCTCCCGGTTTGGCTCTGTGGATCCACCCTCTTCCTTCCTGCAGGAGCTGAGATCTGCAGCGCAGGCACTGAGGACTTGAAGCCAGAGCTTGCTCCATCCCCTGTTGTCAATAATTCCCTGCTGCTCCTGCTGATGATTTCTCTCTTGGGAGCACAGATGTGAAGTGGAGCAAGGTTGCTGTTTGCATCAGGAGTCAAGTCTCCTTGATCTCCGTCTAGGCAGCGGGGCTTTGCCAGAGCCACCCTCTGGTGCACAAGTCCCTGCTGACCTCCAGAGACGGATACATTTGCTTATCGAGCTGCTTTCTTCTTTCCTCTCTTAACCCTCTTGGTTGCCTGGTGTGTTTTCAAGCTCTTCTGTTCAATTAAAAGGGTCACATAAAGAGTTCAGCTGGTGTGTGGTGGCCAGTGGCTCCATGTTGTGTGTCCACAGCCGGCACAGCAGCCTGGACCAGCTCTGCTTTGACATCAGTATGATGGCAAAAAGCTGGTTTTCTGGGGTCTGGAAGGAACAAAGCTGCTGGGGAAGGCTCTGACCACTGAACCGAGCCTGGCTCGACCATGTCGTGCCATGAGTGTGTTTCTCTGGGACAGGGGAGCTGCTTCACTGGCTCCCCTGTGCTCTTGGATAGCAGAATAGGGTGAGATGTGGTGAGACCTTGCTCCTTGGGTCTGTTGGGCCTGTCAGTGGCGCATGGATGAAGGACCTGAGGGGTTCGGTCTGGAGAAGGCTCAGGGGGACCTGATCCCTCCCTACAGCTGCCTGAGAGGAGGATGGAGCCAGGAGGGGGCTGAGCTCTGTTCCCAAGGAACAAGGGATGGGACAAGAGGAAATGTCCTCAAGCTGCACCAGAGGACATTTAGATGGAGACGAGGAACAATTACTTCCTCAAAGGGTGCTCAGGCATTGGAACAGGCTGCACAAGGCAGTGCTGGACTCACTGCCCCTGCAAGTGTTCACACACTGTGGAGATGTCCGCAGTGCCATGGGTTAGTGGTGGCCTTGGCAGTGCTGGGATAAAGGTTGGACTGGATGAGCTTAAAGGTCATTTCCAACCAAAGTGTTTCTCTGATCCTGTGCTGGGAGGTGGCTGAGGTGATGCACAGTGAGTCTGCAACAACTGCCCTGATGCTTTTTGTCCGAGATGTTTCTCTGCTCCCAGCAGTTGTGGGGTCCCTGCTGTCCACTGGGGAGCTCCAGATCTGGTGCCGTGGGGGCCTGTTGCTCACAGGTGTCAACCTGAATGCAGTCACTCTTTGCCTCCCGAAACCTGGTGCCATGCTGGGGACGCCAGAGCGTAATTGGGAGGTTGGGTTCACAAGCCATGTGTGTTGGCTGAGTGCTGGATGTCTAAAAGCACTCGAGCCAAAGGGGTTCAGGCCAGTACCTGTTGGTTTAATTGCAGGTGTCTTTGTGCGGGCTGCTCGGGAGCTGTACAAATGTTTGTTTTGCTGTTTATCTCCCCATTAACAAGATTTCTCAGGAAATATGCAAAGCAATCACTACAGGCAGAACATGTACAGTCAGGCTCATTAGGCTAAGTACTGTGATAAATTGCTACTTCCAGAAAATTACGTGGATTAGCAAAGAGGAGGAGAGTGAGCCCAAGTGGAAGATCCGGGAAGATGGAGTGTGCAGCAATGTCCTGGCTCCCGGCAGCTGCAGGGTCACCTGAACAAGGTTGCAGCAGGGGATGTCTGGAGATCCTTGGACCGCAGCACCTGCAGGGTTATCCTGGGAGGACATCATGGAGGGGCAGGCAGGAAAGGACGCTGTGGGAAACTGATGCTGTGTCAGGAGCAGAGCAGGCACAGAGCCAGCGACACTGTCTTGGGGAAAATTTTCAAGGAGGCAACTTTGGAAGCACAAGGAACAGGAGCTTTTGCTGAGCTGGAAGGCAGCAGGGAGGGCAGGGCTGAGTGCCACAGGGCTATGCCTTTGCCTTCAGTGGTTAATGGCAGGGCTAGTGTCCGAAATAGGGGTGCTGCCTTGCCCCCCAAATGGGGAAGCAGACTGGTGGCTGAAAGCAGAGGACAGGCTGTGGCATGTGGTGTGCCAGGGGCTCAGAGGATGGTTTGTGTTGGAAGGAACCTTCAAAGACAAACAGCTCCAACTCCCTGCCATGGGCAGGGCACCTTCCACAAGAGCAGGTTGCTCCAAGCCCCTGTGTCCAACCTGGCCTTGAACACTGCCAGGGATGGGGCAGCCACAGCGTCTCTGGGCACCCTGTGCCAGCGCCTCAGCACCCTCATGGTACCACATTTCTTCCCTATGTCCAGCCTCACCCCACCCTTGTCCAGTTAAAACCCACTGCCCCATGTCCTGTCCCTGCAGGCCCTGGTCAGAAGTCTCCATCTTTCCTCTAAGCCCCCTTGAAGTTCTGAGCAGCCACAGGAAGGTCTCCCATTGTGCAGTACTTTTGCTTTGATGTTTACTGTGGATTTTCGTGGTTTAAGTCTTCCTTTTTATCTGCCGTTGCTATTGGGTCTTCCATCAAGTCCTGTCGGACTTTCGGTTTATGGTATGTGAAACGACTGTTCATTTCATTTTCCTAGATGTGCCTCTGGGTAGATTGATATCTCGCTTGTGTGGTGCTGAGCTTCCTTTATATGGTGTAGGCAAGAGCACCAAAGAAATGTCATACCCACTTAAGCATTCATAGTCATTTGAGCAACTTGGTCTAGTGGAAGATGTCCCTGCTGATGGCAGGAGGATTTGACTGGTGGATCTCTGAAAGTCCCTTCAAAACCAATGTGTTCTGTATGCAGTGCAGCCTGGTTTGAAGGAGAACCATTTTATGAACTACCTTGATTTTCATGTGTTGGCAAGGGCTGTGTGATCTGTGGTGCCACCTGTGTTGCCTCCTCTGCCCAAGGCTTTCCTTGTCCTTTTGCCAGCAGCTTCCAGTTAGTGGGAAATACGGTACAGACCTCATGGTCACCACTGAGCATCATCAGGGCTTGGTAGTCAGTTATAGAGTGCTTGGTAGATACAAAAGCATGGTGGTGATTCTGGCAAAAGCCTTTCTTGAGTGATGACCATTGTGGCAGCAGAGAATGTTGTCGCTGCCACTGCTTCTGCTGCCCACGTGGAGCTCTGGTCTGTGCAGAAGCCGTAACAAGGATGGGGCCACCATCAGAAGGTTGTTAAGATGAGTTTCAGATGAGTTAAAAGTCTGTGTGCTGGTTTGCACCCAAATTGTCCTTTAGCCATGATTGCAAATCTGTAAAGTGTTGACTGTAAAGTAATGATGGCTTTCTAGTAGAGCATAGTCCATGTGCTAGAGCTATGGGAGGAGGTCAGTGAGCTCAGCTTAGCCCTCTGCAGGGATGGTGGCACATCTTTCACCTCTGTCATTTGTTCTTAATAGTTCAGTGGAATTTTACCTGCCTGCTTCTAAAACAGAGCTTAAGAGCTGACCATGGGTCTGACAGAAGGGCTGGGCTTTGAGACAGAGGGCAGGAGCGTAATTCTGCAGCAGTGAAAGCCAACACCTAATGACAGAACTTTTGGAAATCTTGCTCTCCCTTGCACTGCTAGTGTTGGGAATTGGAAATGCCTGCTGGCTCATGCAGGTGCTGCTGAATGCTAAAGTCATTTGTGCCTTTTAGTCATCAGGAAGTTGTTAGTGGGAGGTATGGGCTGTTTTGGTGATTATTAGGATCATAGAATCATAGAATTATTCAGTTTGGAGAAGACCTTTAGGATCACAGAGTCCAGCTGCTAATCCAGCACTGCAAGTCCACAGAACTGCTGTCAGTGGCAGAGCCCATTGCTCCTCTGCCCTGGTGCTGCTCTGCTGCCTGTACCTGCTCCGCTGATGGATCTGGATGCGGTCACATTCACCGGCAGCGCTTACAGAAGAGGGCTGGAGCTAAAGCCTGCACATAGCCACTGCTGAGCTAACAGAGCTCACTGCGCCCTGCTGCAGGTTGCCCTGCCTGTTGCCTCCTGCTTTTTGGAAGAGAGCAGGCTCTGAGTGTTCAGTTGGTTTATGTTCTCTGCTATCTTCCTGAAAGCACCTGCAGAGGGAACAGGGCTGGTTTGAACCAGAGGGATGGAATCTGCTCAGTAAGTAATTTGTTGCAGTGTGCTTGTTGCAAACCCCACAGAAAACCCCTGGGCTCTGAACCACCTTCCCATTCACTGGTCTGTTCTGCAGGGCAGGTAGAGGAGGGTATGGCACTTCTGCTCGGCCTGCTCTTGGGATTTCAGCCCTTGTGCAAGAGCACCTTTAACGCTGTGAGGCCCTGACAGGCTGCAGGAGCTCCGGCTCACCTGCCCTCCCCATCCCGCTCCCTGTGCTCTGCAGCACTGGAGGCCCCAGGAAGGCAGTGGCTCCCCGTGCCTGGTGTGCTGCCAGTGCTGCCTGATGCTGCCTGGCCCCTGCAAAAGAAGGGTTATCCTCACCTGGGTTGTGTGTGGGGTGAAAGCCCAGAGACCCTGAGTCCTGAGAGTGCCTGAGGCAGGAGTGGGTGTCATAGAATCACAGCCTAGTTTGGGTTGGAAGGCACCTTAAAGCTCCTCCAGTTCCAACCCCGTGCCACGGGCAGGGACACCTTCCCCTAGGGTGGGGTTGCTCTAGGCACTGTTGATCAGACCCCTCTTGCTCTTCTGCTTTGGACATGCTGGTGGCAGAGCACCCATCCCCAGTACCAGTGCAGTGGGGGTGATCAGCACTGCTATGCGGTACCTGTATCAAGGTGAGCAACACCAGTGACCCACCAAAGCTGCAGGGCTTGTTACCTGCTGTAAGCTGCTTTTAGAGCCAGGCTCTAGAAAGGTGCTTAGACTTTCTTCCAGAAAGCACCTGCACAAAAAGCACCGCTTTTTGCTGTGGCTCTGTTTCCTCTCCCCCCTTAAGGAGTCTTGGTGCAGCCTTTGCTGCCTGAGGTTGCAGCGTGTACGCCTGGTGGATGCAGAGGTGGGGGATGCAGAGATGGGGGATGCAGAGATGGAGGATGGCCATTTCGGCAACTGGGAAGCACTGTGAGGATGGTGTGCCTTGTGTGCTTATGTGGCGTTGGGACTGCATGCTGCTTGCCTGTCACTGGCAAGCAAGCCCAGGCTTTTGAAGGCTGTGAATTATTTGCTGCTTGTGTTAAGCAGCACCAGAGGGTAGCTTTGACCTAGATCGGAGCTTTCCATGTGGCTTTGAAAACCTGGGATGCTCACAGCTGGGATTCAGGAAGCCAAAACACTGTCAGCTGAATGGACATTTTAGGTGTCCTTAGGAAGGGTATTTTGGTTTTGTTTCTGCTTTGGCAGCAGTGTATGCAAAAACACTTCAAGCCAGGGTGAGAATGCCTGTGAGGGCTGGCAGTGTGCCTGGGCTGAGCTGCGGGACGGACAGAGATGCTGGGAGCAGGTGATTCTTCAGTGCGGCAGCCTGGTGGCATCTCCTCCCCCTCAAGTCCCGCTCAGCCCCTCAGCTGCTGCTGCTGCTCTCCTGTGTGCAGGGTATGGTGTCAGGGGTGGTGGGGCCCCACAACCAGCCTGGCGCTGTGTGTTGGAGGTGGCAGTGGCATGGAGGGTGTTTCCAGTGACGTGGGTTGGACAGATGGTGCCCGGAGTGACACGTGCCCTCCTGAGCAGCCGGCTCCATCTCTGTCATTTCCTCTTTGCAGGGCTCCCAGCTGGGCTTCCGTGCTCCTCGTGCTGTGCACAGAGGGGCAGTGCCACATCCTGCCCTACATAGCCATTGCCCCGCTGATGCATCAGCACGCTGATGTGCCCCAGGGACCAGCTGCCTTCAAATGAGCAGAGCACTTAGATAAGGTGTGCTGTCGTCCTGGTGATGCCAAAGATGGACGACTCGCTGCAGTGTAGTGAGGTTTGGCCCATGACTACACAGCCCTGCTCTCGATCTGATGGCAAAGCAACAGACAACACAGTTACTCAAACCCCAACAACAGGCACTGCAGCCACTCCAACCACGGTGAAAGACGCTGCAGCTGCTCCGGCCCCAGTGACAGATGCTGTGGGTGTTGTTCACTCAGTTGAAGTTGTCTTTCACTCAAGACCTCATGTTGATGTTGCTGAGCTCCATCAAAATCTAAATACACCAACCCTTTCCCAGACTGGTGGCTTCTGCCATGTCCCTGCCTTACTGGGCAGGCAGCTCCTGCCTTCTGATCCTTATGTGGGGGCCTGGTTGTGTTCTGGACTTCTGTTTCCTTTGTGTGCACAGAGGGTTGGGGTGAGGGCAGCACTGCTCCTGCTAATTCTTGTCAGGGTGAAGTTTTCACTTGAATTGTGGTAGCTCTCCAATCTTCATGTCTTTGGTTAAGCGTTTCACTTAGTGGTTACCAAAGGGTGCTATGAGCAGTGGTAAGGCTGAAAGCTGAGGTCTCCCCTGGGTGACTCCCCAGGTCAGTTACCCTAAGTTGAAAAGACAATTCAAGGGGGAAGGATAGATATTTCATCTGACTTATCTCAAGGTGAGCAGCATCTCTCTGGAGCCCGCACTGACTAGCTCTCTGCAAAGTGTGGAGAGGCTACAGGGTGACATGTAACCAGCTGCAAAATGTGGTACAGTTATGAGATGAGCAGAGACAATTCTCTCTCTTTAATCTTCTTCATTCCACTGGTTCCTTCTCTAGTGAAGGTGGAGTAAAGGAAAACTTCTCCACCCCATTAATTTTCCCTTTCCCTCCATCATGTATCTGTTTTGGATAATACTCTTTTAAATGTCACCTTATACAGAGAACTGTAATTTTTCTTTCTCCTGTGAGCTTGTGTCCTCTGCCTTGCTGGGACAGGCCGTGTTTTCATTTCTGGTGACAATGACACACATGCTTCAGCAGACAGCCCCTCATTTGCCTGCTGTGGCTCTACTGGTTCTGTTGTATTCTCTGTTCTCTCCCGCCTCTTCTGCACTCTACAGCATCCCTTGTGCTTTCTCCTTGCAGAATCCCTTTTGCTTTCCCATTGCAGCATCCTTCACATTCTTCCATTGCAGCATTCCTTGTGTTTCCCAACACTGCTCTTTGCAGAGACCTTGTGCTGATGCACAGCCAAGGATATCTCATAACGTTACCCAGCTCTGTAAATGCATGGGTGTCACTAGCAGTGGTGTTTTTCATTGTGCCTTTATTGATGGAGCCGGCCATCCACTGCTTTCTTGGTGTCCATAAGTGCTCTGGCGCCTGGGGTGTCCTGTGCTGTAGCTGGCATTTGCCCCAGCTCCTGGGAGCAAGTGAGCAAAGGAGAAGGGGAAGATGCCCCTGAGAAGCTCCTGAAATGGAGCTGCAAACTTGGCAGGAAGCAGTTGTCGATGCCTCTCTTTGTGTCATTGCAGGCGAAGGACAGTGATGATGATGATGAAGTCACCGTCAGTGTGGATCGGGACCGCTTCATGGATGAGTTCTTTGAGCAGGTGAGAGGGTTTATTTTTTCTCATTGTAGCTCTGAAGTGAGCTCAGACCTTTCTGTTAGCACCAGAGGAGGCTGTGGGGCTGTGGTCCAGGCTCCCACCGCCAGCAGGGAGCAGAGGTGGGGAGGGGTCCCTGCCCTGGCTGATGCTGAGGGTCCTTGGGGGTTGCATTTGGAGTGCCATTTAGCAGGAAGCAGGCATCTGCGCAGACCTGAGGCTGTCTTGGGCTTACCTGGCCCTATGAGTGCTTTGCTGCTCCACCTGCTCTTCCAGACAACAGTGGAGCCCGGGAGCCTTGAGCTGGCCAACCTCCAGCCTGCTGCAAAAGCTGATCGGCTCCCAAACTGCTCCTGGGGGCATCTCTGCAGAGTAGCAGTGTCTGCATGGGATTGGTTTAATTCTGTGCCTCTCGTTACCAAACAAGAGGTTGTCTTCTGGCATGTGGGTGGCTGTAAGATCTGCATGAGGATTTTTAGCACGCCCTTAGCATGGCATGTGTGTAGGGGGTGTTAAAATATATCTGTGCAGGCAATGGAGTGGGGAATGAAAAAATCTCATATGCAGATGGAGGAAAATGAGCAAAGTTGTGGTGTGAGTTGAAGGAGAAGACAGAACTGGAAGGTGGGCAGCCCAGCAGGCAGAGGGCACCAGTAGATGTTCCCCTCTCAGCAGTACTGGCATGTCTCCTGGTTGAGAAGTGCTGGCAAACGTGGCCTCCCTGGCCTGTGGGATGAGGGTCAAACTGGGTTTCTCAACCCCTGGAGCACAGGGCCGTGGGGGACGTGCAGCTTCAGTAGTGCTCTCCATGCAGAGGTGCAGTGTCTGGGCATTCGTAGTTCTGATGCTAATTTAAATAAACCCCAAATCAAATGTTTCTCACTGCATCACAAAGAATATAGGACACAGAGTCTGTATGACGTTGCTGTGACTGCAGAGCTGCTGCTGTGATGTGGAAGGTCTGGTTTTACAGTCGTCCTACAGTCTGAGAATCTAACTGGAATACTTGTCCAGGAGGATGTTTGCTGTGGTTCAGATGTGTCATGATTGCTTTGGGATAGGGCTTAATAATCCCTCCCCTTCCCAAAGGTGCAGCTGTCTCACAGGAGACCTCTCTGGTTGTCCCATCTCCACAGGTGGAAGAAATTCGAGGGTTCATCGATAAGATTTCAGAGAACGTGGAGGAAGTGAAGAGGAAGCACAGTGCCATCCTTGCTTCACCTAACCCTGATGAAAGTGAGTGAGCCTTGAGCTCTGTATCCCCATGGGCACATGGCTGCATGGGGCTGGGCCACTTGTGGGGTGGATGGGGTCAGGCTGAAGTCCTCGTCTTCAGTTGCCATAGCTGGAGCTGCCAGCTGCCAAGGTGACTGATGGCGGGGGTGAGGAAGGGCTCGGACCTGTGTAGGGGTTGCAGGGATGGCTGGTGCCTCTGGTGTTGAGAGGTGGTGAGGGTCCGGAGAGGCTGCTTGGAGGGAATTCCTGAGGGGTGGAGGATGAAAAGAGCAAAGGGCTGGTTTTGTGCTGGTTGGCCATTGTCTTGTCCCAGATTGCCTGGGGAGGGGATGAGGACGGGGCAGCAGTTAGAGAACAGGCCTGCTTGGCCCAGGAATGGTGCAGCTCACCTTTGAGCATGCACTTGGGTCCCGGCCTTCCCTGTCTCGAAGGGCATTCTGTTACTGGCTGGCCAGAGTCTTTCCCTTCCAGGGGACTTGTATCTACCTGTGAAATGTTTCTGAGCTCCCAGGACATTGCAGTGCACACTTTTTCTTGTGTCCAGCCCTAGGAGAAATCAATAGATATTGAAAATTGCTTGGAAGAGCTCAGTTCTTGCAAAATTGTCTCATCCTTCCCTCTCCTCAAAAATTTACTTGGCCAAGCCTGGAAATGAGAGATCTTCTCAAGGAAATTCACATGTCTCGGGCTGCTGACAATGATCCTGCAGGCTCTGTTAGACTGCACTCGCACTCTAAGGTTTTGCAGTGTCTGTTTGGGTGCTTTCAGAGAAGAGCTGTCACTGCTTTGCCTCTGGCTGCTGGGCTCATACTGCATGCACTGGCACAGGGACTGCTCGGGGCTGAGCCCCAGCTCAGGCTGCAAAGGGCATTGTGGCCTAAAAGCATAGTAATCTATTTAAAACTCTGAGATCTGCAGTGAACAGGATACAGTGACATTGACATGACTTCCAGAAGCATCCGGGACATTGGGAGTGCTCATGGTTTTGGTTTACAGTGTTACCTTGCCTTGGTGTCATAGAAAATTCAGTTTATAATGCCAAAACCTGTCTGGGCAGCGAAATAAGAGCCCACACCTTGTTCATGGATTAGTGTTTGGTGCTATTATGGTGTGTCCAGGAGGTGCTGGGTCTGATGAGGTGCTAAGTGTAAGCTCTTGATGCTCTCC
Source organism: Psilopsiagon aurifrons (assembly GCA_025447955.1). Lineage (NCBI taxonomy): Eukaryota > Metazoa > Chordata > Aves > Psittaciformes > Psittacidae > Psilopsiagon > Psilopsiagon aurifrons. The sequence continues at coordinate 13,912 of JAOEHY010029783.1, read as the reverse complement.
TGCACATGTTCTTGCATAAGAAGGTGAGGTTCAGGTGTCTGTGTGAGACCTGGACCTACCCACCTGCCTAGCGCTGGGTGAAGGTGCTGGGCTGGATCCATGTTGCACAGAGGGCTCACCCCATCTCTCCCGTCCCCTCCCTTCCTGCTAATCCCTGTTGTTGCTGCACAGACTGTTCCTGGATCCATGCTGCCACTGCTGCCTAGGCTTATTTTGCTGCCTGGTGGGTGGGCAGCTGGCTGGCTTTGCCATCATGTCGGTGAGGTGACAGCCCCTGCCTGCCTGCCTATGCTTGCAGCTCCAAGTTGGGCAGCATCATGTCGGGACTTGGATGGGCTTGGAGTGGCCAAGGGGCTGTATTCCTCCGTGGCTGCTGCTACTTCTGATTTGAGTTGCAGTCTTGGTAAACCTGTTCCCAAAGTCCTTCCTGGTGAGCTGCTGCATCTGTTGTTGCTCCTGGCACTTGCGGCAGGCTGTTCATCCTCAGTCCTTCGTCTAAGCCACTTCCCAGGGGAGGTGGCTTTGAGTGGCAAGTCGCCAGCCGGAGAGGAATGAAGTAATGGTTTTGCTGGTTTTTTTTTCTGGGGTGGTCGTGAAGGACTTCTGTGCCATTCGCCTCCTCTCTGTGTTGCATCCTCCCTGCGCCCTCATCGCTGTGTTACATGATGGATGCTGTCCCTGAATAAATTGCCTCTGGGAATGTAAATCTTCAAATCAAAGTCGTGTCTTTCAGCCTGTTGGCTCAGCCCATCTCCACAGGCTTCAGAAGACCCAATAAATATTTCAGATCTGGAAGTAGGCCTGTTATGGCTCTGCACCAGGATGGATGGGGGTCTCAGTTGCATGTACACTTGACCTCCATTTTCATATTTTAAGCTGTGCAGACTCAAGGTGGTGACTTTAGGCCCAGGTCCTGAGTGACTTTGTTCAGGCTCTCCATCTGCTGGAGAAGGTTTGAGTTATTTAGAAAGTGGTCTCTAATTCCTAGCAGAGAGATGGGCCCTCACCTTGGGGCTGGTGCACCATGAGAGACTGGGGGTGCTGCTTACACCGGCAGGAGAGGAGTGTCTTGGAATTGGTCCCGTCACTGTAAAACCTCTCTGGGTATCCTGGCTGCCAGCCCTCTTCCAGTTTCTCCTCCACACCTTTATCAGTTGAGGCACATTGTTCTCAAATGTGGACGCCCAGACTGGCTGCAGCAGTTGAATCCATTTGCTTCAGAGGACAATACGGCAGAATCTGGGATTCTGCATTCTGACCTGCCCCCCAGGGGTGCAGCATGATGCTCTCCAGCAGACCTCATGCAATCCCAGCTTTGCAGTTAGATCTCAGCTTTCTCTTGCTAAATCTCCATTGTCTCAGTGTTGACATGGGGGGATAATCTGTTATTTGCAGAAATGAGTTTAGGAGGGCTGATATGAGCAAGCCATAAATCCTGTTACTCTGCTTTGCAGGATTACTTTGGTGCTGCTGCATGCTGTGGCATGGGGAAGGCTTTGTGGTTTCTAGGCATGCCCAGAGCAGGGGGACAGCCAACAGAGAAGGGCAGGGGTGCAGGCAGGAGGTAGAGGAGGGTGGCCAGAGGTCCTGCCATTTACTGAGTCCCCAGTGTCATTCTCTGGGCACTGCTGCAGCAAGGGGCTCCTGCTGTGTTTGGGGGGGGAAGTGTCCAAATCTGTAGCTAACTTATTGGTAGTTGAAAATGTCAGGGGTGCTATGCACAGCTGTGTTCCAGGTGGAAGGAAGGGGAGGAGAAGGATTTGATTAAAGTGCAGATTTTAGGCAAGTGGTGGGAGCAAGCAGGAGGATGGAGCTGGGAATCCAAGTGCTGAAGGACCCTGAGAGGTTTTACAGTATGGAGAAACAGGAGCACAGCAAGAAGTGAGGTGGTCTGGTTCTGCAGGAGGAGGAAGGGCATGTGCCTAGCATGGGTGCTGTTGACTGGTCTTGTTTGGTAGGCAGTCACAGGCCGAGGAGTGGAGTCTTTGGCTTCAATACAGGAGACTTTATGCTAGACCAGGCTGGAGTTTATTAGAAGTGGCTCCTCTTATCCACTGGGTTGTGTCATGTCGAGGCTGAGACAGTTGGAAACATAGAGTTCCTGCTTCTGCTCTGTTGTCCTCTGGAGTGAACGAATGCCAGTGTCCACAGTTTGAGAACAATGTGCCTCAACTGATAAAGACATGGGGGAGAATCTGGATGAATGACCAAAGGGCTGGAAGCCAGGGTACCCAGTGCTGGGAGAGCAGGTGAAGGGAGCAAAGCCCTGACAGTGTCAGCAGCACCCTGCTGGCAAGCCCAGCAGGAGAGTGGGTTTGATGTCAGGGTAGGTGGCTCACAGCTGGGGTGGGTTGCCTGTTGCATCCCTGGCAACTTCAGTGGAGTCACCGTCCATGTGAGTGTTCATACACCGTGTAGACGAGGCCCTCAGTGCCATGGCTCAGTGGTGGACTTGGTAGTGCTGGGGAACAGTTGGCCTTGATGATCTTAAAGGTCTTTTCCAACCTACTTAGGTTGGATTCTATTCTATTAGTTAGGATTCTGTGATTCTATGACAGTGTGGCTGGAAGTTTGTGAGATACCTACAAGCTTCATACTTCTGCATAGTGACCAAATAAAGACCTAGAATCAGCCTGTAGGATAGTGCAGGCCAGTTGTGCCGGCCCATTGCATGGCATCGGGTCTGTGGGTTGTGTGTATTTGTGCCAAGAGGGGCAGAAACCACCACACTCAAAGAACGGCAAATCAAGGAGAAAGCTGAAAATAGAGAGAATCCCCACTCTTGGCTTGGAGACCCAAACCGGTATCTTACCCAGTACTCAAAAATAGCATACAGGAGCATGGCCTGATACTGGAATGCAGTAAGGCAAAAAATATTCTTGGGGGAAGGTTTGGAATAGAATCCTGTTCCCTTTTTAAAAGGCAGTTAGCAGCGTGCTGCTGTACATTTAAATTACTGCAATAATCAAGTGCTTGAATCATAGAAGGTTGCTCCAAAACTTTACAGCGCTCATTTTAGGAGGAAATATCCAGACAGAAAGTATCTCCTGTTTTCCTGCAAGCTCCCCCCCAAATCCCAGTGGTTTGTGCCTCACAACACCACCCACCATCACCACGTAGCTCCTGCCTACTCTCCTGACAGGACATGTCGCGCCAGCCCCCTCTCCCTGGTCTCTGCCCACGACACTCCTACTGCTCCCCTGCTTTGCTCCCGGGGCTGCTGCCCGCCTGCCCGCCCCTCGGTGCTGCGCGTCCTGCTTGACGCGTGGGTGCAGCACCAGCTGCATGCAGGTAGATGCTGATAGCGGCTTCTCTGCACCCAGGGAGATGATGGATCCCCGCGGGGGGGCTGATGCCCATTTGCCCTTACTGGGGAGCCCCCTAGAGAGCAGGGTGGCCATGGTCTGCCTCCTAGCAAGTGCCTGTGAGCTGCCAGCTCCAGCCTGTGCAGGCAGAGCCCTGCTGCCTGCCCAGAGCTGGCTGCCTGCCTGGCAAGGGCTGATCACCTCCATTGGCAGTGAGGAATGTAAACATGGATACTTCACCAAATACACTTTGACAAAAACATGTACTTTGTTACATCTCTCGGTCATGAGAAGAAATCAACTGTCAGCTAGGTTCCCATCCATTACACTCCGTCCTTTGATTCCTGATCATGACAGAGACACACGAGACACGATGTCTCATGATTGGTACCATAGACAGCAATTCCATATTGTTAATGAAATAATGACTGCTGCGCACCCTGAGGGATGCTACAGTTTTATTCTCACTACTGCTGCTCATGTTGCATACTTTCTCAGTACTATTAGCACACAGACTATAAGCACTAAATGGGTTACATTTGATAGCAGCAGTACTAGCATTGGCTATAGTTACTACATCTTATTCCATCTGATGTTTCACGAACAATCGTTTATAGCATTTTCCTGACAAACCGGTTGTCCACAGATATACTCCTGGGGAAAATGGTGAATTAGCTATGAAGGCAAGGTTCATTCACATCTCAGGTGTAATTGTCTTGTCTGCCAGGTCTGGTGCTGCTTTTCCACCTCCAGTGCACAAGCAAGGTGTCAGTCCTTTTCAGATACCTTTCTGGGGTAATGGCATTGCCTAAAGTGGCCATAAGACGTATGAGGATGGCTAAGATCTGTAGTTTCTGTAAAACACAAACCTAAAATGTAATAATATCATTCTTGAAAATAGCATTTATTCACAGGGACATACTCCCATTTTTCTTGTCTGGATTTAATCACTAAACTGCATTGTCTCTCCTAGTGGCAATAATTTCAGCCAGCTCTGGTGGGCTGTTGGGTGTTTGGACCCAAACTTTAGCTCCATTATTCAATTGGTCACTGGATTCAAATCCACAGTTCCCTCGAGCTGCACTTTTCTGTGGGGCTTCTCTCTTACTCATTTGTGTTTTAAACACAGGCAAAATTAACATTTGGGCAGCACAGTTTCATGGCTGAATGAAGATATCTTGATCTCTACTAGTCAACAAAATCACCTTGATCTCCCCTTGCTAATCTGAATCAATGGTGCCTCCAAGTATCTGAATGCCTTTGATAGCTAAAGCGGACTTTGGGGCTATCAAACCCCTGATGGAGTATATGCTCCAGTGCCAGTGTCAATGACACAGTTGCCTCAGGTATTCAGTCTATGCATTTGTAAAACATACAAATCTCATCTGGAGTTGCTTAATAAGGTGCCGTAGCTCCCTCCTTTTTTTCCCAGTATGTGAGGGTCTCTGCTACTTTTAATGGTTTTATTTGTGAATTAGGAGTTGTCACCCTCACTCAAGGGGTTTCCATTTCCCCAGTGTGTCTATTGTGCAATATATGTAGTACTTCACACAATATATGTAGTGCTTCACACAATATATGTAGTGCTTCACATGTATTTAATTTGCCTCCCTCCTGTAGCAACTTGGCTTTTGCCACAGAATCGTGGACTCACAGAGTAGTTTAGGTTGGGAAGGACCTTCAGAGATCATCCAGTCCAGCCCCCCTGCCATGGGAGCAGGTTGCTCAAAGCTCTGTCCAACCTCACCTTGAGCACTTCCAGTGATGGGGGTCTAGTGAGTGGGAACCACATGTGTGTGATGTTTGATGTTGAAATCATCCCCTATATGATCCTGGGTGTTGAAATTATGGTTCTCACAGGAGTCCGCATTAGGATCTGGGGGATGCTGGAAGTACTGGCTTCATGCTGCACTTCCTGAGCAAGCTCATGGTGCTTGCTATTCAATGAGGACTTTGGGTACATTGTGAGATCTCGTTGCCAATGGTTTTGCCCCCAGGAGGGGGGTGCTGGATGGCAGTGCTCCAGGAGCGCAGGAAGCGATGGCAGCTGCATTTGGGATGGAATCATGGCTGTACCATGTGAGGAAAGCCGTCATGTGTCCAGGGGTCACCCTGTGTAGGGCTTGGCTGGGGGCTTGACTGGAAGCTTCTCTTCAAGCAGCTGCAGAACCTCCAAGCATGTGAAGCGACTGCTGTGGCGGATGGTGATGGCCAGATGATGTCCCCATCCCTTTTGGCTCTTATTTCTTACAATCCCAGTGTTAGGAGGTTGGACCACTGGTTGTCCCAGCACAGCCTCGAATTAAGCATAAATGAGAACTCCTCTGACAAAAGAGGAGTATCAGAGTATCTGCAAGTACCAGTGGAGTTAAACAGCAATGGGGAGCCTGTGCATTGCTTATGAATGCTGATGCAGATACTTCACATGGGAAACAAAGTGGTGACAAGCACCCTAACCTGAGACCTTTGGGATTTGAGAGGAGTTTAATCTGCGTTTGGCTGCAGGAATGGGAAGAACTATTGCAGTTTCAGGCAGGACGGCTGCAGAGGCTCCAGCTGGGCAGCACTGGGTTTGGAGGCTTTCAGAGGGGAGTCTATGGCCCTGGCGCTTTCCTTGTGGTGACATTTCTGTACCCGTGGCCTTGCTGACCTGCCCACTGATCCTGCTTCAGTTCTTGTGGGTCAGTTCTTGTGGGTCCATTGGAGAGAAATGTCATCTGATGACAGGCAGTGTAAACCTTGAGCTTGCTTTGAATGCCATCAGAGCCTGCTTAATAGGTTTAAGCTTCTTGCAATCTCTTAGCACTGTTACTGAGCTCCCAGGCCTCACAGAGGTGGAGCAGAGCTGTATTTCCCTAGCTGAGTTATCAGATTATTAGCAAAAAATGCAAATAAAAGAGCTGCTTTGATTGCAAGTAAGAAAACGAGTGTCTGGGGAAGCATTCTGCTGTGGGCACCATGTGGTAGATAATGGAAGGGCAGGCAAGGCCAAATAATTGTCAGGGAAAGAAGATAAAATGCAGCTGGGATGTGGTGTCCTCTGATTTCTGGCCTGGGGCTCTCCCATGAACGATTTTTCTTCTTAATTGTATGGAGTTGTAGCTCTTAGAAGCATTCACTGAGTCACTTCATGAGGGTACCTTCTTGTAGAACAGCTCACAATGAGTTAATGGATGATTAATTAGTTTTAAGGTAAATAATTAATAACTGGTGTAGAATCTAACTTGGCTTCTGATCTGTAAATACTGATGTCTGCACAGCTGAAGCCTGTGGGTCTGGTCAGCTGAAGACCATCTTGTGTAAATACTATGTATTACTTGCCTCCAGCACTTTGCAACCACTTCTATTGCACTTCTAATGAGAAGGGTAATCCATCATTTCTGGCTCATATAACTGCCAGAGGTTGTTGTGGCTGGTAATGGCACTTAGCTAGTACTGGTTTTGACTTGGAAATCTGCAATAACTCTGCATGGGAAGGGAAGGGAAGGGCAGCTCATGTGCCACATACAAGCATGGCACTGAGGAGCAGAGGAGATGAAGACCTTCCTGGGGTCCCTGTACTGGTGGCAGTGCCCAGGGGCAGACTGTGGAAACTGGAGCAAGATGTGTGTGGTGCTGATGGTTGAACACTTGGTCATCAGCAAGAGAAGTTGTGCAGCACAGAGGGGAGATGCGAAATAGCACCAAGATGTTTCACCTTGTGTTGGAAAGGGGGGAAGCATCTCTGCTCTTGCATTTTGAGCTTTCTCATGCTCCTGTTATTGTTGGCTGAGAGGGGTTGCTTGATTCTGACTACAGCCATGTTATGACAATATGGATGAGAAGACTTTTACCTGGGATGAGGTGAAACCTTTTATCCATGCCAAAGTGAAACTTCATATCCTGGAAAAGGTGAAAGCTGCGAGGAGAAGCGCGGGATGAGTGAGAATTCTGCTTATTTGTTAACTAGCGTTATTCCACTTTTTCTCTATGGTGAGGGATCTCTGTAGCAGGTTCACTCTCTGCCTTAGAGAAGAGCACTGGTATTCTGTCCCTGTGGTAAAACATGGTGTTCCCTAATTCAAGCAGCCTGCTTCAGGACAGTTTTGTATGTACCCAGTTGTCCTTAGAGCCCTTCTATTTTCTCCATGTGCCCCTCAGTTAGAGCTGGAAGCCATCAGGAGGTGCATTGATCTGATAATTCCCTATAGCAGTTGCTACCCAGACCCAGCTGCGGTAGTGTCTCTCCTCCCTGCCACAAAGTGTGCTGGTGAGTCTGAGAGCTAGAAGGTTGTCCCCACGGTGATCCCATGGCAGTGTTCTGGGAGGTTGTTGGCAATACGTGCCACTGTCCCCACACAGGGGACCCAGCCTGCGGGCACCCTACCCATTTCCTGATCCCATGTGAGACTGATCAGATCAGAGAAGTTTGTTTCAATGCCCTTGATGTCATTTTAGTCTTGTTTTGATGGAAGCTGTCTCCAAAGCAGCTGTTGAGCGGGAGTCTGAGGGCATGTGACACTTCCTACAACCCAGAGGCTTCTTTGCTGGTATTCTCATAGCTGTCACCTCCTTGCTCCCAGTCTGAGCCTGCGGGAAGCCTTTTCCTCTTGGGTCTGCTCAGAAGTGGTGGGTACAAGTGTTAAAACTTCTTCCTGTGTCCCTGGAAGCACAGCCATGAACAGGAACAGCTCCCGAGGAAAGTTTTAGTGGGAAGTTATCAAATACTGACAGACCCACATGCAGAGCCTGTGTGATTTCCAGCCTTTCCCATGTATCACGACATCACTCATTCCATGCCTGTGGTTGGTGCTTTGAATATTGCTCAGCTTTTTCCTGCAGAATGAAAAGGTTTAGAGCTGGTTTAATTTTTGAGAATGCTACTGCACAGTTGGTCTGTGGCACTGGACAGGTTGTGTTGTATCAGGGTTTCACGTTCACTGGTTTTATCTCCAGGTCTTACTTCCCACTTCAACAAATAACTGCTCTTTAATGTCTTAAACTAAGTAAGTGCTGCCTGAACAGGTGTAATCGTGAAAAGGCTTAGCAGAAAGACCTCTACCTCAGATAAAGAGCACCTGGGTTCAAGAAGGAGCTGATCCCTGGCAGTCTCTGGGGCCCTGAGAGTGGCTTCAGCAGCTCAGTATGCATTAGTGCTTGTTTAGAGCCAAGCAGCAGAGCTGGGCAGACAGTGCAGTTTATTTCTATGGTTACTTCAATAAATCAGGGGATAGAAAACCACAAGTTTCTCCTAAAAAGTTTCTGGGTCAAAAGCTGGAAGTGTTTTTCTATGCTCCCATTGCCCTTGGCTCATTGGAATGATGCTGCCTTGCTCTTCCCAGTTGCAGGTGCTGCTGTTCCCAGGTAGCCCGGTCTTCCCTTTGAGTATTTTCCATTGAAGAAACGAGGTTCTTTTCTAGCATAGTGAGGTTTTGGGAAGACGTAGCAATGATGAGACTTTGGAGGCAGGCTTCTTTTGAAGGAGGAACAGCGGAGAGACCCAACCCTGAATCCGCTCTCTGAATGCAGGCAGTAAAGCCTTTTGTGGTGGAGAACATCTCCCCTGTTGTACCTCAGCTTGGAGGGAGCACTGGAGTCTCTGCATCAGTTCTTTTCACCCTATGTACTGTTTTTTTGAGAAAAGACAATTCAAACCTCATGCCGAGTCCTAAGTTTTTGGAGTGAAGGCCCTCCAGATGGTGATGGTAGGAGATGACACTATGGGTGCGGCATCCTAAGCAGAGGGGTACTCTTTGCAAAGTGTTTGAAAATGATGGGTGTAGTAATGTTTTCTCTGTGGAGAGCTTAAAGCTTTTGAATAATGAAGAAAAACCTGTCATGTCTATGTCTTTGTAATGCCTTTTTTGCTAAGCAGGTTGGGTGTGTGACAGAGAAGTTGGGAATTTCTGTACAGGTCAAAGCTTTTAGAAGAATGCAGCTGAGTGACTCATACGTGTTCAATCCAAGTCAAAAATCAGGACACTTTTATGCGAGGCATGTTAACTTCTGTTGCAAATGCTTTAGCTATAAGAAGTGCCTTATTCTTGGCATCCATCTGGATTCTTGCAGAGATGGTGCTTAGAGTGGGTAATGTGTGGATTTTCTATCTCACCATGACCAAAAGGAATCTGGAGCTCCCAATCTGGAAAATAATTCTGTGCCTTAACAGTACTGCAAGGGCTTTTAATAGCTTGTGGTGCTATAGGAAGGCAGCCTGGTGGGAAAGTGATTTGAAGAATGTAAGCAGAACATCACCCACCTTATTTTCCTGTGAGTTTTAAGATTATCCTGTTTAGCAGTTCCACTTCTGCAGTGGTGGAGCCACCTCAAATGCAGCAGCTCTTGAGAATTAGCTGTGAAAGGATGTGCAATTTTTGCTCTTAATTGCAAATAAAATGATTCATAGAACCATAGAACCCCAGACTGGTTTGTGTTGGAAGGGGCCTTAAAGCCCATCCAGCTCCAACCCCTGCCGCGGGCAGGGACACCTTCCACTGGATCAGGGTGCTCCAAGCCCCTTCCACCCTGGCCTTGAACACTGCCGGGGATGGGGCAGCCACAGCTTCTCTGGGCACCCTGTGCCAGCGCCTCGGCACCCTCACAGGGAAGAACTTCTCTCTAAGAGCTCATTTAACACTCCCCTCTGTCAGTTTAAAGCCATTCCCTTTGTCCTGTCCCTACAGGCCCTTCTCCAAAGCCCCTCTCCAGCTCTCCTATAGCCCCTTTAGGCGCTGGAGCTGCTCTGAGGTCTCTCCTTCAGGAGCCTTCTCTTCTCCAGGCTGACCCAGCCCGGCTCTCTCAGCCTGGCTCCAGAGCAGAGCTGCTCCAGTCCTTTAGCGAAATCCTGCTTTCTACCCTCTGTTTCACTCAATTTTCTCTTGTGCATTCCCATCTAGGAAATGCGGAAGTGCTGTTGAGACACAGGGTCAATGTAGTGTTTGGGGGTGGAATCACAGTCCCCTTTTGTCTGCCTTGCCCATCCTCAGCAAGGTGCTGTGTTGAGCATAGGGAGGCAGTTGTCTGCCCGATTCTTGCCCAGTTTTGCTCTTCCCAAGAGGAACATGCCTTCGTTCCCTGCATGAACTGTCTGGCTGTTGTCTGCTGCCTTACTCGGTAGCTGTCCTCCCAGTGTACAAGCTGATACAAGGACCTGGAGGTGTATTTGGCTGTTGGGTTAATGTTGTCTGTAGGGACCAGCTGAGATTTGTCCTTTTTCAGTATCTCTGTAGTTGCTTTTTAGGCTGGTTTTGTCATTAATCAAGTGTGCCTTTAAATCAGAGAGGTGAAGCAAGCACAGCTCTTCTCTGTGCTGCCTCTGCAAGCTGGTGAATAGATTTCCCTCCAGCCTGCAAGCTCTTATTGAAACTACTGAACTGATGAGTGAGGCCTGCATGGGACTCATTCATCTTTTTTCTCCAGTCTGACTCTGCTTCTTTAATCATCTGCTGCCTGTGTCCAGCCTGGTGGCATGGGTGTGACACACCTGTACATCCCTGCATAGTCCCTGCCTGCTTCATACTGCAGGCAATGCCAAGATACCCTCCTTGTTACTTTTCCTTTATTGCACGTTTTGCTTTAGTTAAGACCTTCACCTCTCCTGACCCCAGCTTTGCTTCTGAGCTGTGTTGAACCCACCCCACTGAAGCATGCTCAGCAGCAGTGTCCTTTGCACATCTGCAACAGTTGGAGTTTTCTGCTGTCTTTCCTGAGCAACCCCTGCGTTTGGTAAAGCTCGTGTACACTGGGAGTTAGTGTTAGGGTTTGAGCTTGAAGGGAATCACTGCTGTTCCTGCAAGAGCTGCAGTGGAACTGCTATGGATGTCTTGATGCAAGTGTTTGTGCTATGTATGTCTTGATGCTATGTGTTTGTGTGGAGCAGCCCCTGCTTGTGAATACAAGGATAACTTAGGAAGAAGGCAGTTAATGAAGAAAAGCCTCTGTTTATTAGGGTTTGATGAGGAGGAGCAGGATGCACCATGACTGTAGCGTATAGGGTGAGGGACACAGATGAGTTTTCTGACCCAGCATGTCCTGGGAATGGACACAGACATTTAGAAGGCATCCTAGTAGGAGATGTCTGTGCCCCTGTAACAGGGGAGATTGAGATGAGCTCTTAGGCAGAAGCTCTTCCCTGTGAGGGTGCTGAGGCGCTGGCACAGGGTGCCCAGAGGAGCTGTGGCTGCTTCATCCCTGGCAGTGTTCAAGGCCAGGTTGGATACAGGGGCTTTGAGCAAGCTGCTGCAGTGGAAGTTGTCCTTGCCCATGGCAGGGTTTGGAGCTGGATGAGCTTTAAGGTCCCTTCCAACCCAAGCCAGTCTGTGAGTCTGTGATTTCTCCAAGGATTCCCCTAGGGAATATAAAACTTGCTGTCTGAAAGGCAGAAATACTGCCCTGCAGGGAGAGGGATGTCTTTTTCTGGGCAAGCTGGGGAGAAGCACTCCTGTGGCCATGTCAGGGTTGCTGAGGTCCCGGGGAGGGTGAGTTTGGGCTATGCTCTTGCTTGAGGGCCTGCTTCTGCCAGTGGTGTGTCAGCAGGGACTGCCTTCGGATGCCTTCACCTGCACAGGAGTTTAATTTTAAAGAGATTTTGTTTTAAGTATGCAAATGATTTCACAGGTAAGAGTGCTTGGCCAGGGAGATACCAACAGCAGATGCTTGGGGCAAAGCATGTGAGCTGGCTGAACGATGTCTTGCTGGGCAATTAGCTAAGAGCTAATAAGGGCAGTGCTGCAGATGCTGAAGGCAAATCCTGGCAAAGAAAGGAGTCTGGAGAGTGAAGTGGGAGGGGAGGGTGGAACACAGGATGGGGAGGGAGGGAACACGCTAGGGAATCTGCAACTAAGTGGGACAGACAAGGCCAAGGTAGTGAGGGAAGGCTGCAGAGATGAGGGGCCAGGAGGGAAGGGGTGAGCCAAGGAGGAAATGTGCAGTCCATCACCAGACAGTGCACAGAGCTATATCCCTATTTCCTATGTGAGACCTGAAGAGGGTGAATGAGTACTTGGAGGTTGGTCTGTGCAATCCCAGACCCACATCCATCCTGTTTCCCCCTTCCTTTCTGAACAGCCTGAATGCATCCTTGCACTGTTTTGAGGTAATTTTGTAGGGTCTCTGTAGTTTTCTGTTCATTCAAGCTGTGTCATTTCATCTTTTTTGTTAAGTTGGTTTTCCTCCCTTCCTACCACCATTCCTAGTTTCTCTGGTTTTATTTCAAGCAGTCAGAGGTAACCTGCCCTAATCTGAGGAGCACCGAGCAAGGACGAGGGAAGGTTAGAGTGGTGAAGCAGCGAACAAGCACGCTTTGCTTTTAGGATTCCCTGTTCCTCCATCAGAGGTTTCTCCTCCGATGAGTTAATGAGAGCCATGGAGAAGGCGGCTGGTGACGGGCGGGTGACGCCGCGCCGGGGAGGAGCGGGCGGCCGCAGCGAGCGTGCTGGGAAGCACGTCGGCACTGCCTGGCACGGCACAGCTCCCAGCCCTGAGCATGGCTCGGGCAGTGTGGGGCAGGAGGGGCTCACAGGCAGTGGTGCCTGTAGAGGCACAGGAGCCGTCGATGGGGAGATGCTGCATTGAGCAGGGTGGTGGTGGCAGGAGGATTGGTCCCTTCTGACCCAAACCAAGCTGAGTCCATGGCTCTATGAAAAGGATACTTGAGCAAGTGCCCGTTGCTGTGGGGTGTTGCTTCTCCCTTTTTGACATTTTTCATACGTTTCCTGCCGCCTCTTGTGATGCTCTGTGACCTGGGCTGCTGCTAAAGCCTTCCAATGACCCTTTGTTGATTAAAGGCATTATGATTATTGCTTGTGGGTCGCTATTTATGGAGATGCAGTGTGCTGCTGTGCAGTGGATAGCTCCCAGGGACCTTCCTGGCTTCCTTATGCTCAAAGCCGTTTGCTCTGACACCCAGCGTAGCTGCAGGTTGCAACAACTGACAGGGTATTGCCCTGCCAAATCTTCTGGTGGAAGCTCCATCTGAGGTTGGGAGCTATCAGATGGCCACTGCCCTGCTCAGGGCCCAGGGTGAGGAGGATAGGGACAGTCAGGGATGAGGAGGACTGAGACCCACAGCAGTGGAATAACCAGGCAGCCAGCCTGGGGATGGGTCATGGACATAGAACCACAGAATCCCCGTTTTGTCTCAGCAGATAACCGAGAGCCAAAGACAAGACAAAAAGTGAGAACCTTTTTTTCATGATGAACAAGATGATCATTACTTGCTCCTTTATATCATGTGTGCACACAGTAAATTTAAAGCATTATATCTTCCATGCATCCTTATGCATTTCTTACAACTTTTCTGTTAACTCCCCCTTTTGGAGTTTTACTTGCCATTGGTATACTGATTCGGAGAAAACTCCAGGAACAAACTTGCCAACAAAGTTTTCCAGCTGACAAGCAGGTATTCTTTATTGCGGCGCCGGGAGACACGGGGATAGCTCCTCCTGACGTGCGTCCCCGTATTGCCACGCAGGCCATCCTTACAGAGTCGCTTGGGCATACATGAGGCTACACGTGAATTACATCATTTTCCAGAAAGTTTCCTGCATACATACAAAATGTGATGGTGGTCTTTGAGAGACATTTACTTCTTCCAACAATCTTCATCACCGCTGGCAGTCTTTGAAGCA